>CM066328.1:417799605-418082209 GCA_033807585.1 Hydrophis major
TTCTTTTCCTTTCCTTCTTCCCTCTCTTCTTCTCTCTCCCCTTTTTACCCCTTTGTCTCTCTACCTCTATTTTCCTCTTCTGTATTCTCCTTTTCTGTTGCTTTCCAGCATTGTACTTATTTTTCAAATTATTTTTCTTTTTTTTGGTTGTTTTTTAAAATTTTAAATTCTCCATTCTCTTCCCCCCCCTTCCTTTTTCTTCCCCACATAGAGTTACTTGTTCATTAAAGATGGCTTCTTCTTTATCCCAGTCTTCTTGTTTTGCAGTCTTTTCTTGTTGTTTCTCATAGTTCCAGATCTCCATTTCTAAGAATTGAAAAACGAAGCCAAAAGAGCCCTTCCCTTCTTGTGCATCTTCTTTGTATTTTTAAAGTTCCATTTTCAATTCATCCAGAAGTGATGCCATTGTAAAAATTTTAAACCACCACCCAATTAATTTTAGTCATTCAAATATAATAACCCAAAATCCAAAAGTCACCAAGCAATCCAAATACACACAAGCTGTTTCTTTTTTCACTTTTTTTTTTTCACTTTCTCTTCCTGGGGTTACTATTTAGTTGCAAAGTTTCAGTTAAAATGTATCTTTTAGAAGTCTTATTGAAATTTTACTTTAGATTCTTTTGAAGTCCAGGCAGTCTCCTCCCTCTTCCAGATCCTGCCCTTATTCTTTTTCTCTCCCTTCCTGCTTATAGAAGGAAAAGTTTTTAATGTCCAGAAATCTTTATTGTCCCTTTGGCATTTAGTTATATTTTCAGCTTAATTGCCTATTGATGGCAAAGCGGATTTTTCTGATTTCTTATTTAGGTCTCTTAGTTGTCAATGTAAGGAAGGAGAGAGAAGGGGAAAAAAGCCAAACCTTTCCCTTTTCACTTTCTTTTGCTGCTTCCGACTCTTCTTTGGGAGCGATGTTATCTTTTGTAAAATTTAAATTCCAGGGTACCTTAGTTGTTGCTTTTTTGACTTAACCTGGTCAGCCAAAACTTTCACTTCTTATCTTCCTCCTGCACATTCTTTTCCGGTTGAGTTCTTCTTTGAGGTGGCCATTTCTGACCACCGCTCCTACCGCCTTCGGGAAAGGGAGTAATGGCCAGCTGAGGAGGACAGATGCGGCTCTCCTCAACCCTGCTGGCGGTCTCCCCCCTCTTCACCTCTACGGGGTGGCTTAGCCCTGAAACCAGCTGGCTCGGGGTGCTCCAGCGGCGAGCCCAGACAGAAACCACGTATGATCGCGGATTCCTGTCTGTCACTGAAGCCCTTCAAACCGGAAGTCAATCAATCATTGGTTTTTGAGTGCTCCCTTACCTCCTTCAGGTATGCATCTTTTTGGGCAGTGCATCTCACAATAGGCCAAAAATGAGGGTTGACAAAGTTCTTCTTAATGTCTAATCCTTTGCATATCTGTCTTGTAAGTAAAAAGATGGGTACCTCCTTATCCCTTTCCTCCCATCTCGTAGCGGTAGAGGTAGAGCAGCTACCACGAGTCCGTGAGTTCAGGCAAGAGTGAAGAAACCTTCCCCAACCCATCGAGGGTCAATTTAGTGACCAATCAGGATTATAGATGTGGTCACATGACATGGACTACATTTCCCAGGATACCTTAACTACATTTAACTGAATTCCCTTAAGGGGACAGCTTACAATTGCTAACTAACTATCCAATTCCCATACACTGGCTGGACAGCACAGGGTTCCTTGATGCTCTCTGAGCTTGGTTGTTTTCTTGCAGATGTTTCATTACCTGAACTAGGTAACATCATCAGTGCTAGTCTTACTAATCCTGAAACCTCTGTAAGAAAACAACCAAGCTCCTAAAGCCATGATGGTGAACCTATGGCATGCGTGCCAGAAGTGGCACGCAGAGCCATTTATGCCAGCCTGTGAGCTGTCGCCCCAGATCAGGTTCACTGAGCATGCGCACATGCCTCCCGCCAGCTAGCTGATTGTTGGTCATCTGCCGCGCATGCATGGGGGTGGGATGCGCAGAGGTGCATGGCACATGGGGTGGCGTGTGCATGCACAGAGGCTCGCATGTGCATGGGGGGCATGTGCACATGAGCAGGGGGTGGAGTGCATTATGGGTGCAGTCACACATGTGCATGCACATGCATGCACACATTGCACTTTCAGCACATGAGGACAAAGAGGTTAGCCGTCACTGTCATAGAACCTCAAGGAACCCTAATTTCAACCCTGAGCAACAAATATTCTCCTTTATAGGCCCCAAAGTCTGTCTTTTCACCGATCATCTTCCTAAGCACCATTTCTCTTTCTTCCTTTTCTCTTAAAGGCCTCCTTCCCTAAGTGGATTATCCATCACCATAAAAACTGCTCATTCATTCAGAATCAATTAGTTTTAATTACCTTAGCATGCACTGAGCAGGGCACAGTTTTACTTTTACAAAGACAGGAAGGAGCGGAGAATACCTTGGATGCACTAAACAAATTTCAAGAATATCCACCAGTTGACTGCACAAGAGTGACGCGCATCGCATCCTATGTTTTAGGAGCATTTTCTGTAAAGCGATAGAGATCTAGTTTTAGAAATGAAGAGAGTCTGTGCTTGGGCCAAAAGTCCTTCTCTTTTTCCTTCTTTCTCATTTCAGTCTCAGGAATTGAAGCTCGGCAAGATGGAATTTTTTTTTTTTGCTGCTTCCCAAGAAATTGCAAAAATAACAAAGCTTGGAGGGAGGTGATAGCAAGGCACCCACAATTTGGATGGCTGATGGGATATGTCCTTTTACTTCATGGTTGGCTTCATCAGGAAGGTTCAGCCTAGTGCTCCAGGTGGAATGGGCCAACTCTCTGTAGCCAACTTGCCACAGTCAACTCATCACAGCCAATTCTCCACAGCCAATTCACCATGGACAACTCGCTGTGAGTATCATGCCCCTGGTGGAGGCTGAATCTGTGTGAGAGGAGGAACAGCTGACAAGGAGTGAAAGTGTGGTTGTGGAGGATGCTGGGGAAGAACAGAGGCTGGCTGAGCAGTCAGAGGAGGACCCAGGCCCATCCCCTCTCCTTCCTAGGGCACACAGGGAGGAGAGGATAAGGGAGAGATGTGGTCTCCTTAGGAGGAGAGGGCCTTGATCCTCTTCATGGGCTGTAGCTGTGATGACTGAATAAGAGTTTGGACCTGCGTACTGGCAAATGCTGGAAACAAATCATGTAAATATCTCTAGTTTACAGTTTCTCTCTGAGTTTGGCATCCTTCACAGTGTGTATTATCTGTGGACATCCTCCAGCACTTATCTTGCCTGATTTGTGTTGCTTTTCTCCTTCTTTGTGTAACTGTGTGGGACGTTTTTTGTCTTGCACCAAAGATATTCGGAGCTTGAAAGCAAACTGAAGGAATAAAAGTGGCTTCACCTGTTTTCTGTGACTGTGTTTGTTTTGTATCCCACCCTGGGTCATCACAGTGAGACAATTCGCTCAGGACAATTCAACAATTCAATTTGATGATTGATAATAATTTTTTAAAAAATATTTTAATTTTTGTTAGTCACATTTCATTTTGTCCCTCCTTTGGAATCTCTTCTTTAATTATTCTATTCCACTATTTCTTTGATATTAGTGTAACTGTTGCTCTGTGGTTAGTTCGCCTGACATATTGTCAGAAGGCCTGGGTGAGATTTGCAGATCTTTAAAATTTACTCCTCCAACTGGAAATTGTTCAAGACATGGGTGATTGTCAGACTCACTGTATTTAATTATTTTCATTAAACTTTGATTCCCTCCTCCTATTTTTCCCCCATAACAAGAGCCCTGTGAGATATGTTGGGCTGTGAGAGAGAGAGATTAACCAAAGTTTGGTAGTGAACACCTATGGTTTAGAGGTGACTTGAACCTGGGTCTTGCAACTGTTAGTTCAACATCTTCATCAGCTGTTGGGTCAAGAAAGAGTGTTGCTTCAAATCTCCACATCAATTTCTGTGGCTAGTCCCTTCCTTTTACTCCAATACAGGTAATTTTCAATGTACGACCATTTGTTTAACAGACATTCAAAGTTAAAACGCTGCTGAAGAAAATGGCTTATGACCAGTACTCATTTTACAACCTTCACAGTTGGTCACTTGATCAAAATTTGGCTCCATGGCATATATTCATGATAGTGTCAGCATCCTGAGGTTACACAATCACCATTTGTGACCTTCCCAGCTGGCTTTTGACAAGCAAACTCAGTGGGGAAAACTGGATTTGTTTAACAGGGGAATGATTAATATAACAACTGCAGCCAAAAGGTTGTAAAACCAGGTAGGAATCATGTAATTAGTGTATTGCTGAGCAAAGGATTTTCTTGTCCTATGTGTGGTTGTAAGTTGAGGACCACCTGTACATCACACTAGCTTATAAACCATTTAAACTACAGACCTTTATATTTGATGGGAACACATTCCATACTTCCTTTTATTACTTCTGAATCTCTCCACATTTAATTTCAGTTAAAGCCTCAAGTTCTAACATTTAAAGAGAATGAGGGAAAACTTCTCTACAGTCACAATTTCTATACTTAGCTTGATTTTATATACTGTTATAATGACTACTATTATCCACCTTTACTTTATATGAAAAAGCTCACAACTGAAGAGAGTTTCCTATTTTAGCCATGTAATTTTAGTTTCTTTTCTAAACAGTCAAAGCATCCGGAGGGGTTTCTACTCCATGAATGGGCAGAAAATTGAGGCAGGTCTACTGATGTAGCTAAATGAAAAAAATATAGAGAGCAGGGGTAGTCATATTCCACTTTATATCAAGGCTGCAGCTGTATGGTCAATTATTATTGATGGTCAATAATATTAACCAAATAACTAACAATCTGACTTGGTCTCTTCATACCTTATCTTCAGTGAAGTGTGCAAATCAGCACACTTTCCATTTCTTGCATTGGATGAGGTGACTGCATCTCTCTTCTTCCATCCTGGCTACTTTTTACAGAGGCACGATTGAGAGCACTTTAACAAATTGCAGCCCTGTTTGGTTTGGTGGCAGCAGTGCTTCAGATAGAAAGTCCCCATAGAGAGTGGTAAGGACAGCCAAGAAGATTATAGAAAACATTCTTGTCATTCAGGGTGCTGCTTATAAGCACTATGTGCTTCAAGCTCAAAGCATGGTTAGAGACCCCACACACCCACTTCATGGCCTCTTTCTGTTGCTCCCCTCTGGGAGGAGGCTTCAAAGTATTTCTAGCAGGACTATCAGATCCTGTAATAGCTTTGTTCCCTATGCCATCCGTCTAGTAAACTTGTAAGATTTGTTTTTCTTGCCATGTACATCTATACATCCAAACTGGACTGTGTTACTTCTCTGTGTCATATATGTGGGTTTATGCAAAATAATTATCATTTGAAAGCTGAATGCAATGAAATTTCATTTTAATGTATGCTGATTAGTGTACATTTACAGTGGCTATTCTATTCTATTCTATTCTATTCTATTCTATTCTATTCTATTCTATTCTATTCTATTCTATTCTATTCTATTCTATTCCATTCTATTCTGCATTTCATTCAGTTTTGATATTGAAAACAAACTCTTTAATTCTGAGCAAACCCAGCCCCTACAATGATGAGGTCTTACATAGGAAGGAAGAGACTTCTTGAATCCTCCTCCTCCATCCACCCTCCTTCCATTCTTCCACCATATTTCCATCATGCTTTATGATAAAAGTGAAATAATTTTATGAACCTCTTTATGCCACCGTGGGAAGGACTGTCTTAAATGAGAGTTCAAGATGTTCAAAATGACCCCCTTCCGCCTTTTTTTTTTAAAAAAAAAACACATGAGATTGTACCATATCCTCTCTTCAAACTACTCACTTCAGAAGACTGCCCTCTTGCAGAATCCAGGAACAGGGATGGGAAAATCCATAAATTGGTATCCATCTAGAAAATGGAATCGTGCTTAGCTGGAAAACTCTTGTATCATAGATCAAGCCTCCAGAGATAGTCTAGGCTGGAACTTGATTGCATCCTATCTAGGGGTGGGATTCAAATATTTTAACAACCGGTTCTGTGGGCATGGTTTAGCTGGTGGGCATGGCTTGGTGGTCATGTTATTGGCTGGGCATGGCCAACTCAATATCACTCACACCAAGGCATGCATCTCCTCGCTTGGCCTCTCATGCCTGTGGGGATGCTGCAACAGTTATAAGTGTGAAAAATGGCCATAAGTCACTTTTTTCAGTACCATTGTAACTTTGAATGGTCACTCCACACAAGCAAAGTATCAGTAAAGGAGGGGAAAAAAACTCCAGCGAAGTTCCTGAGACAGGAAGTCTAGTCCTGTCAAGAATGTAATAAGGGTTAACGGAGAGGCAGTTTCTGTAAGCAACACCAGAATGTTTCCTTCCTTCCTGCTTACAGGATTAGACCAGTAATTTCTTCTAACAACTGGTTCTCTGAACTGCTTAGAATGTTAACAACCGGTTCTAGCAAATAAGTACGAACTGGTAGAATCCCACCCCTGATCCTATCCTACTTTCGGTAGTCCTTGACTCACAAAAGTTCATTTAGTGACCATTTGAAGTTACAATGGCACTGAAAAAAAGTGATGTGGCCATTTGTCACCCTTATGACCATTGTGGCATATTCAGGTGATCAAAATTCAGATCTGTGGCAGTTGACTCATATTTATGACAGTTGTGGTTTGATAAGTGAATTTGGCTTCCCAACTGACCTCACTTATCAGAAGGTCATAAAAGATGATTGCATCACTCCAGGACACCACAACTGTCATAAATACGAGTCAGTTTTCCTGACATCTTTTGCTGCTTGCTTCTTGTCAGCTGCCATAAAAACAGGGTGAGGGGTAATTTGGTATTTGGAAGGGGAAGGTTACTGCAGAACAAAGATGTTTTCTGTGTGATCTAAAAAGGAGGGGATGCTTTCTTGATTACTGCACAACTGCATTATCTCTACTAAGCCAAGGTCAACCATCTTGGCATACCAGATGAGTGAGAAACTACCTGAAGATGTACCCCACATGACAGCATACACAGCTCAGATTGGATGACCAGGCTGGTCTCCTGTGGGAGGGAACTTGGGATAACTTTCAATATGTAATTTCTGTGCCTATTTGCCTCAGATCTTGTGTCAGGGTTCCGGCAGTTACTCCAATTAAATCATGATCCTCGAACCACGCTCCCCAAACTAAAGAGGATTTAGTTGAAAGTATCATTCTATGTCTGGCACTCACCTGGGCATAGCCAACTCTGAGATACATAATTCACTGTCATCCTTGATCCTGCTTTTCCTCCCACCCCTCTGGGTATATTATCCAGTGAAAAATGTCCATAGCCAAGAGTCATCAATCATGGTCTCCAATTAGATTTTTGCCCAGCAGAGAAGCTTCAGCCATCTAATCAGTCTTTGAAGAAAATATGAATGGAATGTACTTTCGATTACACATTGCTGCCTGCTCTTTGAAAATCCCCCCCCCTTCTTTCTGTTGTCAACTATAAAACATGTATACAAAATGTTTTATGAGTTGACATCTTGCTTTTCTTTTGTTGCTATCACTTCAAACTCAGTAAAAATACCTTTTTCTATTTTAATGGAGTTGAAGGATTTCTTTCTTGGGTTTTGAATGAAGCGGCACAGCTGACACCGCGTTATTAACTTAACAACTGCAATGATTTACTTCATAATGGTGACAAGAAAGGTTATAAAATGGGGCAAAAGTCACTTAACAAATGTCTCACTTAGCAATTTTGAGCTCAGTTGTGGTCATAAGCCGAGGACTGCTTATATACTGTATTAGTATTATATCTGAAAACCAAGCCTCATAATCACATCTAGGAGATTTTTGAAAGACAGAAACTCTGTAATATATCAATTTATGTTTGTCAAGGAAGACGTGGAGCTAAAAGGTATTTATTCATTCATTCAATATGTTTATTATCATTTGTCAAGAAAGACATGAAGTTACAAAACAGTGACAAAAACCCAGACTGGCATGTTATTATATGGTTTTACAGCGGTGGAGATAGAAAATACTTTTGGTTTTCTGATTTTATTTTCTTGCATTTCGGCCTTCATAATCAAGAAACCAGAATTTTTAGGGTGACGGTTATGAAAACTTGCTGTTTATGGGGTGAAAGTGGAGGTGTGACATTTCCTTCTGCCTTATCCCTGGCCAGCATATTCTTTGACCTCTGAAATTTGTCTGGAAACTTCTTTTTTTTGGAAGAAAAAAGGGAAAGCAATTTGCTTTGCACCAAACTCATCAAGAATGGTGAATGTTTTTTTAAAAAAAAGTTCATAAGAAAAGTTCAGCACAGACTCAATCCAGACATTTCCTCAGCAGTGTGCAGCAGCAGCCTAAAAAGCTAATGCAATCCTACAGTAAGTGGCATTAACAGAGGGATACAATCAAGATCAAGTGAGGTACTAATACTACTATATAAAGCCTTAGTAAGATCACACCTAGAGTACTGCATCCAGTTTTGGTCACCACACTATAAAAAAGATGTTGAGGCCCTAGAAAAAGTGCAGAGAAGAGCAACCAGGATGATTAAGGGACTGGAGACTAAAACATATGAAGAATGGTTATAGGAACTGTAACTTGACTGGTCTAGTGAAGAGAAGGACCAGGGGAGACATGATAGCAGTGTTCCAATATTTGAGAGACTGAGGGGTCAAGATATTTTCTAAAGCTCCTATAGGCCAGATAAGGAATAATGGATGGAACCTGAACAAGGAGAGATTCAATCTGGAAATAAGGAGAAACTTTCTGACAGTGAGAACGATCAACCAATGGAACAGAAGTTGCCCTCGGGAGTTGTGGGAGTGCCATCACTTGAGACCTTCAAGAAGAGATTGGACTGCCATCTGTCAGAAATGGTGTAGGGTCTCCCGCTTGGGTGGGGGGTTGGACTAGATGACCTGCAAGATCCCTTCCAACTCTGATCTGTTATCTGTTGTGAAACCTGAACTCCATGCTCGAAAGCAGAAATTTGTGAGCGGATTGCTGGACTGGGTGGTTTGGAAATTAAGAACCTGTGCCACAGCTTTTAATTGTGGGCACTGATTACCAATTACCGTAAATCAATTGTCCTGTGTGTTTTAATGAGACTCGGGACTGTTTGGCAGCAGAAGTGGCTACTTTTAATTCTACTGGTTTCTGATAAAAGCTGCCTCTTCCAACAAGTGTAGCACAAACGTTTGCAAGTCTTCTTTTACAAGAGCTTACAAGTTCTTTACTATTACTTTACTATATGATTCAATATATATTTGTGAGGGGAATTCTCTTTTTCTAGTTCAACAATTCCACTGAATAAGGCCTGAACAGGAGGTAGGACTAAAAGAGCCCCAAGATCCCTTCCAATTCTGTTATTCTGTAGTCTGTGTTTTGCTCCCATTCAAAGGTGCAGTTCAGAACATTTCTTCCTTAAAGTTTAAAAATCTCTAATATCAGAAGTAATTCAGTAAACAGAGCTAATTCTTGATGAATCTTAACCAACAGCTAGATAAGCCAGAGAAGTTAACATCTCCATCTGGGTTTCTTAGGCATAAGAAAATTGGTTTGCCTTGAGGAAGGCTTGAGGAAGAAAGACTGCTCCATAAAAACTGTATATCTGTCTGCCCATCCATTATCTATCTATCTATCTATCTATCTATCTATCTATCTATCTATCTATCTATCTATCTATCTATCTATCATCGCTTGTCTGTCTATCTATCTATCTATCTATCTATCTATCTATCTATCTATCTATCTATCATTTGTCTGTCTGTCTGTTTGTCTGTCTATCTATCTATCTATCTATCTATCATCTATCTATCTATCTATCTATCTATCTATCTATCTATCTATCTATCTATCTATCTATCTATCTATCTATCTATCATCTATCTACACCATCCATCTCTATGTGTGACTTGCACAAGTGACTTGGGCAGTTTACAAGATTAAAAACAAGTATCCAAGCATAACCACCACCAACCCGGCACCAAGGATAAAATGTATTCATTCATTCATTCATTCTACACAGAGCCACCCATCTCAGTGAATGATTCTGGGCAGCTTCAATATTTAATATTTCATACTGTTAAGTATTCACTACTCATTATAACAGAGTGTATCTGCCCCCTGAGCCGCAGACTTGGGGAAATAGCCAGGTCTTCAATGCCTTGTAAAAGTTGGGGCCACCTGAATCTCCAGGAGGGTGCTGTTCTCCAGGGTAGGTGCTGCCACCGAGAAGTCACATCTCTAGAACTGTGGTGGTCGGTGGGATAACCTTGGCAGACATGGGGAAGAGATACTGCTGGGGTCTTCTCTGTCTTTGCTGCTGTCCTCCTTCTGCTAGTTAACAGAAGATAAATCTACCAAGGAGAGCATTGCAATATGAATGGAAATAGTCTGAATTTAGGACTCTGGGATTTCCTCCACTTGATCTGGCAGAAAACCAACCCACCCTGGAATTTATTGTCCCCATTACCAATTCCTGTCCTACTTCTATTTCTTCTTCTCATCCTAGGCACTGCAGTTAATAGATCGTCATCCAAGGTGATAGATGTTATAAAACCTGAGGCTACTGTTAGAGAGTGTAGTGTGATGGCAAAAAGTTTCTGTTTCCTTCAAGATATTACAACAGTTTGAACAATGGGTTGGGAGTAGTGGAAAATTGCTTCAAATCTGGACTCAGATTAGAATAATTTAAAGACAGGCTCACACTTCCATTTTATCACAGCACAAACATGACCCACCGATTCTATCTGGGGGGCAGGAATATATGATATCATTTACCCGAGAACCAAACCTTGTTTCAAGGAAACAAACACAAAACAGAGGTAACAGCAAAATCTTTTTATGATTCTTTATGAATTCCGTTCCTTCACAGTTAAAAGGCTGTTTCAAACTAATTGTCTCTGATAAGAATGAGCCTTGCCAAGGTTGTGCAATGCTGCCAAGAAAGCTAGATAAAGTTACTAAGAAATATTTCAAACACAAAATGTTTGAAACACAAAGAAATATTTCAAACACAAAGTGTTTCAAACACAAAGCTTGAGTGCAAAAACTTCTTTGCTTCCTGCAAAGAACTCCAGTTTCTCAGCTGGCTTTTATCTCTTAAGGGAGGGGCCATTACCTTGCAGCCTTACTCCTGAGTCACCCATGCTGCTGCAGCTTGTCATGCTTCGGGTGGAGACTGACTCTGAGGGAGAGAAGGAACAACCAACAGGGAGTGGAAGTGTGGCTCCAGAGGTTGTGGAGGAGGCTGGGAAAGGGCAGAGGCTGATTGAACAGTCAGAGGAGGACCCAGGCCCATCCCCTATCCATCTTGGGCATACAGGGAGGAGAGGATCTGGGGAAAATGTGGTCTACTCAGGAGAAGAGGGCCATGATCCTCTTCATGGGTTGCAGGTGTGAGATCTGCATAAGAGTTTGGACCTGTGTGCTAGCAAACTCTGGAGACAAGCGTGTTTTTTCCTGGATGAGGTTTATTTTGGTTGGTGTTCTTCCAACAGACTGTACCTGGTTATCTTCTTGAAGTTTGTAATTAATTATCCTGGTCTGTTGTGGAAACTTTCTTCAGTGCAGTTTGTTTTTGGTTTTTGCTTCGTTATCTGCTATTTGAAGTTGAACTGTATTTCTTTTGTTTGGAATGTTATTCTGAAAATAGTTTAATCTCCAACTGTGAACAATTGAACAGTGAAGCCAAGCTGAAGGCATTAAAGAACCTTTATTTACATTTTGCTTTTTGTTATATTTGTTGTACACGCCGGGTCATCACACAACTGTTCTTTCCTTCAAGCAGCCCTGCATGCACGTGCACTGGACACAGGCTCCTCGGGGACCTCTTCATCACTGCTGCCAGCCTCCACAATCTTCAAAGGCAGCATTCCACTTCCTGATGGTCCTGGCCCCATCCCTGCATCACACGCAGGCCCCTCATCTGAGTCCTGATTCTCTGAGACCTCAGCTGTCCACACCTGCTGCCGGCAAACCACAACACCGAGTAGCAAATAAATCAACCTCTGGCCAGGTTTTCTAGTTGCATGGTAAAGGAAGTACTTACTAACTTGCACTGGCTCAAGCTATGCTATCTAGTTAGCATATTGAGTACCATACAATACAGGTAGTCCTCAACTTAAGATCACAATTGAGCCCAGCCATTTTCATTGCTAAATGAGACAGTTGTTCAGTGAATTTTGCCCTATTGTACTTTTCTTACCACAGCTGTGAAGTGAATCACTGCAGTTCTTAAATTTAGTAACATGATTGCTAAGAGAATCTGGCTTCCCCATTGACTTGGCTTGTCAGAAGGTTGCAAAAGGTGATCGCATAATCCAAGGATCACACACAAGCATCATAAATATGAATCAACTGCCAGGCATCCAAATTTTGATCACGTGACCATCCCATGGATGGTCCTAAGTGTGAAAAACAGTCAAAAGTCACATTTTTCAGTGGTGTTGGAACTTTGAACAGTCACTAAATGAACTCAGCTACCCGTTCTCCCACCAACCCAGGTTGGCTACTGTGCCAGTGATGTCCCTCGTTCTTCAGTCACTGGTCACCTGTAAAATAGTGAAAAATTATTCTCCTCGTTCTCCTCCCCCTCGTTCTCCTCCTCCCCCTCCCCCTCTCCTCCCCCTTCTCCTCCTCCTCCCCCTCCCCCTCTCCTCCTCCTTCTCCTCCTCCCCCCTCCCCCTCTCCTTCTCCTCGTCCTCCTCTTCCTTCTCCTTCTCCTCCTTTTCCATTTCTTCATTGATGGGAGAGCGCTACTATACACCAGTCAAATCATGAGGATCTGGAACTAAAAGAGATATTTCCAGGCTGTGAATCTTGTGCATAGGGAACCCAACCATGGTGAGATGTTTAAAGAATAATATATTGCTGTTGCGTGCTTGCCATGGTAAGAATAACATTCTGGGTGGGAAAGGGAGGTGGGGAAATATTTCAATTTTCCCCAAACAGTACAGTTGGACTGTTTGACCTGTGAGAACATTTAATGAGTCCCTGGCAAAGCAATTTTGCATTTCTGGTGTGCGGAATGAATGCAAAAACCCCTGGCACTCTGTAAAAGACCTTGACTATGTATCAGAATGGTCAAACAAATGGCAACTTCAAATCTCAACATATAAATGCTCAGTCCTATATATTGGCAAAAAAAATAATCAGAAAATAAAATACAGGCTGAATAGTCAAGACCTTGTTGATGATTCTGTCAAGAACCTTGGAGTACTCATCTCTAATGATCTAAGTGCTTGAGCCCACTGTAACTGCATAGCCAAAAGGGCGTTAAGAGTTGTTAACCCAATCTTACATAGCTTTTTCTCTGGTAATATTACACTAATAACTAGAGCATACAAAACATTTGCTAGACCAATACTCGAATACAGCTCATCAGTCTGGAACCCACATTACCTATCTGATATTAACACAGTTGAGAAAGTCCAGAAATATTTCACAAGAAGAGTTCTCCACTCCTCTACTCGTTGCACAATACTTTATGCCACCAGACTTGAAATTCTAGACCTAGAAAACCTAGAACTACGCCGCCTTTGGTCCGATCTAAGTATGGTATATAAAATCATACATTGCAATGTCCTACCTGTCAATGAATACTTCAGCTTCAACCATAACAATACAAAAGCACACAATAGATACAAACTCAAGTTAATCACACCAAATTTGATTGCAGGAAATACGACTTCAGCAACAGAGTGGTCAATGTCTGGAATACTCTATCTGACTCTGTGGTTTCGTCCTCAAACCCCAAAAACTTTAACTGTCTAGTTAGACTGTCTACTATTGACCTCACCCATTTCCTAAGAGGTCTATAGAGGGCATGCATAAGCGCACCAACGTGCCTACCGTCCCTGTCCTATTGTTTCTTTTATTTTTTATTTTTCCTATGTGTATCCATGTAATCATAACTATCTTTTTACTTATACCTATTATCTTGTAAGTAATTGACAAATTGACAAATAAATAAATATAAATAAATAAAAATAAAAGTAACACCATCAGAAAGAAAGAGGAGGAGACAAGGCCAGATGTTTTGTGAATCTTGTTGCTAATGAGCTGCAAATGCTCTAAGTTTTTTTTTTTTAACTCTCTCTTTTCACTACAAGGACCAGGTGAGGAAATTATGATTTTTTTAAATGCCCCCTCCTCCAAACAAATTGTTTCTAATTGCATTTCGTCCTTCAAAAAGGAAGATGACATATATTTGGGAGATTAATGGCATCCTTTTGGAGATTTCCTGGCTGTTAAAACTCCAGGAACTAAGCTCAAGACATTCCCCCAGTGGAAAGCATCTGTACTGATAAGAGGAGTGGGGAAGAGGAGGAGGAGGGCTGCGGGACGAATTCAAAAGCAGAGGGGGCCATTTTCAGCAACAGTGAACAAGACAAAAATTACAAGGTAATGGAAAACGCAGCAGGAAGCTCTCCAGCTCTGTGATTAGCTAACTCCTACCCATGATTGCCAAAGAAATTGCTTAGCTTTGTGTAATCAACAGATGCTGTTTCTCCACAATACCTTTTCACCCAGCAAAGCACAAAGACAATTTAATTAGAACGCAAGAGCTACCCGGTGTGTCCACCACATCTAGAGATGGATGTGGGAGAGAAGAGGGTTGCAACGGGCCCAGAAACCCACCCCAAGGCAGAAGCCGATCCCTCCCCTTGTGGCCATGGCAACCAGATCAAGGTCCTGACAGGGTTTGTAGTCCTGGAACCAGAATTCGGAGGAAATCTCCATGTAATCAGGGGTGGGATTCAGCCAGTACGGACTGGTTCGGGTGAACTGGTAGTTCTGGTGATCAATTGGCCCGAGCCACCCACCTCTGCACTAGTCTGTCCTATATTTCCTTTGTTTGAAGCCCAGCTGATAGGCCTGGCAGAGCTGATGGCCACGCCTCAGCTGTTTTATTCCCCGGGGTTGCAGAAGAAGGTAAGTTTTAGAGCTGTTTTCAAATGTACCATGCAAGCTCAAAGCGTGTGCTCACCAAACCGGTTGTTACACCGGTTGAATCCTACCACTGCACGTAATTCTTGCTTATCCATCTGAATTGAAGATGACGGTCTGATGTGCCCCTCAGGGGTGATTTAAGCTAGAGAGAAAGTCTCCATCGTGGCTCTTCTGCACTGCAATAAGATCTTGGTTAGGGAAGTCTTAAGATGAGTTTTGAAAATCAAGAACAGCCATGTTGAGCATCGAATGTGGTGAGGCTAAGGAAAACTCTGACTTCTGTATTCTGTTATGTTAGAAATCTGCCTTGCAAAGTTTTCTTCCCTTGTGAAAGATTCTTTGGCTGCATGAGGATTTAATTTCTCTTGAAGGTCTTTTTGACCTTACTTGGTTATTCAAGGAAGCAGAGGGATCTTCTGCTGATGTTATTGTTTTTGGTGATGCAGCTTTCCATCATTCTGAAATCTCTTTGGTTGCTCACAATTCTCTGTCTGCAAAAGGCCCAGGGAGAAGGCAGCTACTCCTGATGTCTTCCCTTGAGGTTTAATGGAAGTGAGGGTAGCAGCTCACTAGAGAAATGATTGTATGGGGAAAATTTGTGCAAATCCCTTGTTACCTTTGAAAGCGCAAAAACACCATTTGCAAGCTGGGAGAGTATCTCTGAAATGCTCAGCTTCATTGAAGGGTTTTTTGAAAGCAGATTCTTTTTTCATCACATTTGGTAGGAAAAAGACAGTGTTATTTTAGTAGGACCCTAATGTTATGGAAAAATCTTTACAGTCTTTGACTTGCGATTGGTTGCATAGTTATGACAGGCTTCTTCAGAGCTACTTACCATCCAATTTCAGAGTTGTGATGGCTGTGTCCACCACCTGTGGTCATGTGATTTAATTTGGGGAATTTGGTAATTGGCCCCCATTTAAAGCCATTTGCAATGTCCTGTGGTCATCAGTGTGTTTTTTGGCTTTTTTTATTTTAGCCGAAACTGGTGTTTACTTCCCATTTTTGGCAAAAATGCCCATTGGATATAATGCTTCCCTTAACAACTACATTGTTTGCTTCATGGCTGTCGTGTCCATTGTGGGAAAGGAGACTTGGAGCCAGTGACTCAATTTCAGCTCTTTATTTGGTCCCGACATCAGCTCGGGCTCCAAGGGAAAAACAGCAGCTTTTATTCTTTGGCCACAGCGGCCGCGGCCAATGGCACCACTTTGAATCTCCCGCGATTAGTTTCCACCAATCGCAGGAGATTCGCGGCGGGCCAATCAGTGCGGCTCGACCAATCAGATCGCCGTGTGCTCGACCAATCGCTACACGGCATTTACAAGTATGTTAATGACTGTACAGAACACCCCTACCCTCTTGGTATGGTCCTACGTAACGTAGTCCCATAAGTAGGCGGGGCCTCGTACTTGCCTACTTGACCTGCGCAGGTTAGTTGGTGCTTGGCTCCCAGCCGGTTCGGTCGGGTTCTGTGTTGCTCTCTGCCTCATCGATGGAACTGCCTGGAAGGTTTCGCCGGGCCTTTTGTCACAGCTCCCTCCTGGTCTACCCGGGCTGGTTGAGCTGCGGTTGTTGCTGCTCCCGCCTGGTCTTTCTGGGCTGGTTGAGCTGGCCTGGCTGCTTCTCCCTGGTGAGGCTTCGAGCTGGCTGCTTGTTGGTGAGTATTGCTGGTTTCTTTCTGTTGGTGGTTGGTTTCCGGGGTCTTCCCTCCCCTCTTGGTTTGTGTTATGTGGGTTCCCTTCTCTCTCTGGGTGTCTGTCTGTGTCTGTTTGCATGTCGGTTATGTTTCCCGTGGTTGTTCTCGATCTTAATTGATCGATGTGTCATTTCCATGCTTGTCCGTCGGTTGTTTGCAGCCGGTAGGAGCGGGGACCTGTCACTTGGGTTATGATTGCTGGCACCCAAAGTGGATCCCCGGTAAGGTTCTTCGCGTAGACTGCGTCGCCTGGTGTAAATGTTCGGTGTTTGCTTGAGGAGTTTGGGGTTTTTTCTGGGTTGTATGTGGGGTGCAGTCTGTCGAGTGGGGACCTTAATTTCCTCCCCATTAGTAGTTCTGCTGGGCTTTTGTTGGTTGTTGTGTTCAGGGTTATGCGTTGTATAAAAAGCATTTTGTTTATTTTTTCTTGGATTTCCCTGTGTTCAATTGTTTGGATTGTTTTTTTCGTAAATTGAACCATTCGTTCCGCCCTCCCGTTCACCACTGGATGTGCTGGCGTTCTGCTAGGAATTTTTCGAATTCCAGCAAGGTAAATTGGGGCCCGTTGTCCAACACGATGACATCTGGGAGGCCATGGGTTGCGAACAGCTTGCTGAGTTCCTTGGTCACGGCCTCTGTGGTGGTGGTTTTCATGTTGCTTACCTCCAACCAATTGGAGTAAGCGTCTACCGTGATAAGGAATATGTGTCCCTTAGTAGGCCCAGCAAAATCTATGTGAATCCTGGACCATGGTCCCCTGGGGTTTTCCCATTCCAGGATTGGTGCGGCGGGAGGGCTCGGCCTGGTTTCTTGGCAACGTTTACATGCTGCCACCCAAGTCTCGATCTATTTGTCCATCCCTGGCCACCAGGCGTAACTCCTGGCCAGGGCTTTTGTTCTAACTATGCCCGGGTGCCCCTCGTGTAATAACTCCAATACCTTCCCTTGTAATTTTTCCGGAATAACAATCCTATTCCCCCAAAGTACACAACCTTTTTGTAACGACAGTTCTGTTTGCCGATTCCGAAATGTCCTGAATGATTCGTCGTCGTCTTTCTCCGGCCACCCTTTCTCTACCCAATGTAACACCTGCGCCAGACACTTGTCTTTATTAGTTTCGCGGGCAATGTCTGACGTGGTTATGGATAGATCGGGCAGAGTCTCTATGCTGAGGGTGGTCGTCGTGGGTGCTGGGTCGGTGTCTAGGTCTGGTAGCGGTGTGCGGCTCAGGGCATCTGCGTGGGTGATCGTCTTACCGGGTCGGTGTATGAGCCGGTAGCTGTAGGTGGCAAGGAATTCAGACCACCTTGTCATTATAGGAGATAGAATGTTCAGGGTGGCCCTGTTCTCTGCAAGGATTCCCAGCAGCGGCTTGTGGTCGATGATGATGGTGAACATCTGGCCATAGAGGTACTCGTGGAACCTCTTCATTGTGGCGACGATAGCCAGGGCCTCTTGTCCAGCTGACTGTAGTTTCTCTCCGGTTTGGTGAGGGTCCTTGAAAAGAAGGCGATGGGTGCTTCTTTTCCGTCGGGGAGAGTGTGGCTGAGGACGGCTAGTGGTAGGGTCTCGTTGTATTGGATGAGGACGGCGTCCGAGGTGAGCAGGTCCTTGGTTTTGTTGAAGGCGGCTTCCTCGCATTTCCCCCAAGTCCACATGGCCACCTTGTCCAAAAGCCTATGCAAAGGCTCCACCGCGGTCGCCTTTGGGGCAGGAACACATTATAAAAATTAAGCAGTCCTAGAAATGCCTGCAATTCCGTTTTATTCTTCAGCGTGAGGGCTTCTTTAATAGCTCTGGTTTTTTTTTCAGTCAGGTGGATGACATGCCGGTCTAGGAGGTATCCTAGGAACTTGACCCACTCTGTGTGCAGCTGGCATTTTCCTTTTTTCACCTTTTGGCCAGCCTCCTTGAATTTGGTTAGTACCTCCCTTAGACGACCCTCTAGTTTTTGTTGGTTGGCTGCTGACACCAGTACATCATTGAAGTAGGGCACCACCCCCTTGATTCCTTGCAAGAGTCTCTCCATGAGGCTCTGGAAAATTCCCAGAGCCACGCTGACTCCAAATTGGAGTCTCTTACAGTGAAACGCTCCCCAGTGGGTTACTACGGTCTGCGCCTCTGCGGTTTCTGTATCGACCGGCAGCTGTTGATAGGCTTGTGCCAGGTCGAGCTTCGCAAAAGCCTTGCCTCCCCCCAGTGAGTGTAGGAGGTGCTGCACTACTGGAACGAGGTAGGCGCTTTGTTGTAAGGCGCAATTTAGGGTAGCCTTATAGTCCCCGCAGATTCTCACTGACCCATCGGGCTTTACTGGGGTGACTATGGGGGTCTCCCACCGGGCGTGATCGATTGGCTCTAGGACCCCTTGTTTGATGAGCTTGTCTATTTGCTCATCGATCTTGGGCTGGAGTGCAAAAGGTACCCGCCGTGGTTTTAGGCATATCGGGGGAATGCTGGGGTCTAGGCTGAATGAAATAGGGGGCCCTTGGTACTTGCCTAGGTTGCTGTTGAACACTTCCTGGAAGTCCCTTGTGAGTTGCTCTTCCCAGTCGGCATCTGTGACGTGATTGACGCCTGTAACTTCGATCCCGAGTGGCGCGAACCACTGTAGTCCCAAAAAGCTGGGGCGGTCTCGGTCCACGATCATCAGGGGAAGCCCTGCTGTGCGCCCTTTGAAGGTTACTTCAAAGTGTCCTGTTCTGACTACCGGGATGCGATTCCCCTGGTAGTCTTTAAGGATTAATTTCTGGGTTTCCAGTTCCCTTTCATGGATCGCGGGCACCAAACGCTTGATTTCCTGCCATGCAACCATGGAGAGGTAGGACCCGGAGTCCACCTCCATTTTGCATGGTTCGCCCTTGATGCCCACTTCCACATATACCTTTCGGGTGTCTGCGCTGGATGAGTGGCCGATGACGACCGTCTGGTGGGTTTCCTCTCTCTGTCGGTTCTCGCCATTCCGTTGACCCCGTCCATCTCAGTTCCAGCGATTTTCAGCTTGGCAGTCTCTGGGCCTGGGGGGGGTGCCATCTCGTCTCCGGTTGCTGTGATCTCGCCGTCGGGGGCTGTAGGCTTTCTTAAGTCGGCAGACTCGGGCGATGTGGCCTCTTTTATCACAGTGTTGGCAAATCGCATCGAAGAACCAGCACTCTGATCGAAGGTGGTCGCCTCCTCACCCAGCACATTGGGGTCCCGACTTACGACTCCGCTGGTTGCGCCGGTCTCGTCCCATCTGGAGTCGATGGATGTCCTCTTCCTCGTCCATGGTATCGGAGGCGGAGTAGAAGTTGCCATGGTGGGCGGTGGTCTCTCGGTGGCTTGCTTCAGGGCGTGCCTTGGTCACCATGCCTGTCTCGGTGGTCACGGTGCGGTCCCTGGTGTCCAGGCTCCGAATTCGAGCTGCCGATTTCCAGGTTGCTTCGGCTGTGGTGGCCTCGGCGAGGGCATCGGCCTTTTGTCATCAGTCGGCTTTGCAGGACTGGGTCTCTAAGCCCGAGGATGACACGGTCTCGCAGAGCCTCGTCCATATCCGTGAACCCGCACATGCCCCCTAGGTTCCGTAGATCAGCCACAAAGTCGCTGATGCTCTCACCCGATCTCTGGTCCTGCTGGTAGAAATCGTGCCACCTGATGAGGGTGGGCATGGTGGGGGCACAGTGGTTTCGGAGCAACGGCTCGAGATCGACCCAGTCCATCGCCTTCACGTCCTCGGGTTTTGCGAGAGCTTTTGCCATCTTGAACACTGCGGGCATGCAGTGTGTTAAAAAGACGGCTTTTTTCTTCTGCCCGGTTGCATCCTTTAAGTTGCTACTTTCGAGGAACATTAGGAATCGGTCTGTGTATGTTTCCCAATTCTCGGTAGCGAGGTTAAAAGGTGTGGGCGGTGCGATGCTGGCCATCTTGTCAGTCTTGCTTCCTCCGGACACGTGCTTGATGGAGATTAGTCTTGAGATCCCAACCTCGTCACCAGTGTCGTGTCCGTCGCGGAAAAGGAGACTCGGAGCCGGTGACTCAGTTTCAGCTCTTTATTTAGTCCCAAGATTGGCTCGGGCTCCAAGGGAAAAACAGCGGCTTTTATTCTTTGGCCGTGGCGGCCGTGGCCAATGGCACCGCTTTGAATCTCCCACGATTAGTTTCCACCAATCGCGGGAGATTCGCGGCGGGCCAATCAGTGTGGCTCGCTCGACCAATCAGATCGCCGTGCGTTTGACCAATCGCTACGCGGCGTTTACAAGTATGTTAATGACCGTACAGAACAATGGCTGCTGCAAAAAAAAATTCACGTGGTCACATAGGGACTGCTTATTTGCGTGAGTGCCATGATTTCTGACAGTAATTCCAGGCTCAATTCCAGTTGTAAATTGAGGATTACCTGTATTATGCCAACAGGAAGGCTTGCAGATTATTATGCAAACTTTTAAGTTTCCAAAAAATTTACAAAGCAATGTTGGTTAAATTCAAAACTGGTATAAATACTTTGGTGGGGAAGAAATAGTTGCCAGTGCTTCATTTTAAAAATGGCATGCAATTTTTGTTGACATTGGATAGAAAAAAAATACAATATTGTATATTAGTGTCAACTTCTGCCCTTGATAAGGACTATGGTTCTTTCTCTCAATACTGCCCAGGGAAACAATACACTCCCAGCAATATGAAATATGAATAAGCCAATATAAAAATAGATAAATCCAAAATTTCAATAAAAATCCTTCTATGCATGGAGGATCTCAAGATGCATGCATCCATAAGGCTGTTTTTTATATATTACACTTCATATGGTTACTGAATTAAACCATGTTTTGGGCTCTCGTGATACAGGTGTCAGCCCTGGATCCATCTTGAATCAAATTTGGGGCTGCCACAAGGGAGGATGGGAATGAAATTAAAGTGAGAAGGGAGGATAGCCACAACAACATTCTTTCGACAGAGCTCAATGTTGAGTCACTGGAGTTTGGAGGGGAGTGATTGGACTAGGCAAGAATTCAGAATGGAGGTGGATTGGAGAGTATGACTTGTGGGTCATCAGAAAGGAGGTGGGATATGAGTTTAATAAAGCAGGGGACAATGCAGGAATTCATATTCAGGTTTTCCCCAGATGTGCCAATATGACCTCTAATAAATTCTTGTATGGGATATGGTGGCTCAGTGGCAAAGACACGGAGCTTGTCGGCAGTTCGAATCCCTAGCTCTGCGTAATGGAGTGAGTTCCCATTCTTTTTCCCAGCTTCTGCCTACCTAGCAATTCGAAAGCATGTAAAAATGCAAGTAGAAAAATAGGCACCACTTTGGTGGGAAGGTAACAGTGTTCCGTGCATCTTCGACATTTAGTCATGCTGGCCACATGACCACGGAGATGTCTTCAGACAGCGCTGGCTCTTTGGCTTTGTAACGGAGAGAAGCACTGCCCCCTAGAGTCGGAAATGACTAGCACGTATGTGTGAGGGAAACCTTTACCTTTAACAAATTCTTACTTGTTTCTGAGTGCTGATTTTAGATGGAGAGTTTGGTTGGAATGCTGACAACAGGTAGTCCTCACCTTACCATCACAACTGAGTCCAAAATTTATTTTGCTAAGTGAGACAATTGTTAAAAGTGAATTTTGCCTCTTTTTAACAACCATACTTGCCAGAGTTATTAAGTGAAATCACCACAAGTTGGTAACATGGTTTATAAGTGAATCTGGCTTTCTCCACTGACTTTGCTTGTCAGAAAGTCACAAAAGATGATCACGTGACCTAGGGACATTGCCACCTTCATAAATACATGCCAGTGGCCAAGCATCCACATTTTGATCATGTGACCATTGGGGAATACTGTAGCAGTTGGTAAGTGTGAAAAATGACCATAAGTCACTGTAAAAGTGTTATTGTAACTTTAAATGGTCACTAAATGAATGGTTGCAAGTCAAGGACTAGCTGTACAGGAAGCCATAAATGAATTCAGATAGTCTGGATCTGGACAATGTAATAAGCTACTGGGTCAAACCAAACCTAGCTAGTGTAAGTTTAAAATCAAGATGCAATCAAAGGCAAACTCTCACAGTCTTGCCAATGCTGTCTGGCTGCATGTGTGATAGAATGTAGTCTGGATTCCCAGGAAGGAAGAAATATATTTCAGAGTGGTAAAAGGCAGTTCAGTTCCAATGGTTCCTATGAGAGAAAGAGGGGGAAGACAGCCTCTCCTCAGTAGTTCTCAGAATATATGCTTATTGCAGAAAGTTTAGTTTAGTAAAATTCTAAATGTGAACCAATAAAGAAATGAGGCATCACCTCATACCTTTGTTGATTTTGGGAGACTGGTTAAATTGGGCAACATATGGAAAATGTAGGAATTAGGAGGCAGGAAGATGCTGTACTTGTGTGAGCCATAACCTTATATGAGAGTTCTGTTCTCTTGATAAGAACTAAAAGGTCTAAAATCAGTCAGTCTATCTATCTATCTATCTATCTATCTATCTATCTATCTATCTATCTATCTATCTATCTATCTACCTACCTACCTATCTACCTACCTATCTATCTATCTATCACTTGGGCAGTTGTAAGGAATTCCAAGCAGGATTATCATTTTAAGCCTGATATGCGTTGAACCTGATGAATTTGAAGAAAGTTATAAAATCTACTCCTCCATCAAGGTCCTAATCTTGCTTTCTTTCTCTCTCTTTGAACTTTCACCTCCGTGCTCCCTCTGCCTTGCTACCAACCAATGTCCTCTGATCTCCAGCTTTGCGTCAACTTATTTATACTTGTCTAACGCCTGTTGGATCTTTGAATTCAACAGGAGAGCCAAAAAGAAACCCTGTTTACTGTATTTCTTCAACCTCTGTATTTATAAGGCTAAAGGAGAGACTTCATATGTGGGGGGTTAATCGTTTTCAGTTAATGCTTCTACTCCCCCCTCCCCATAATTCAAATACAGTGTAACTTCCATAAATATTAGATTACACTTTTATTTGTTTTAATTTTTAATTTATGTGCTGTTCTGCCACCGTTGGCTTATAATTATAAGTAAAATGAGCAGTTTGAGACATAATTACTGATTTCTGAACTGGTATATATTTAAGCTGTGAAGAAATTTTGTATTTATAAAGTACCACTTTTCCATAAATTTTGAACTTTGTTAATGAGTGTTGGAAAGGACTCATTAACATTCAGAGGGAGATAAATAATGAATGGAAGAGTCACTGTTTATTCATTAAAAACAATCACAAAAAAGGGGAGGAGAGAGGGGAAAACCCCCTGCCATTTTTTATTACTGACTCACTATATTTAATTTTTTTTAATGAGCTTCATATTAATTACTGTCATTTAGAATGATTAGTGAGAAGATAACATACAGACATATTTTACCAGTGAGCTGGATTTCAGGAGTAGAAATGGATGCGAGCCTGAAGCTAAAAGATGCCTTGATTATAAAATATCAAATATTAGATACAGGTGGCATTTTCTTACTTTGTCATTTTGAATTAAAGTTGGAAAGTAAGAATAGATGGAATAATCTCTTTTTCCAGCCAGTTGCACTTGTATTCACTCACAATGCCTTGTTGCTTCATCCTGCATTGATCTAGAATTTAATCCTCCAATATAAATTGCATTTATTTGTTTTTCACCCAAAGGTGTTTTTCTTTATATGTTTTATCCTAAAAAGCACTCTTTTGTAATGACAGTCCTCAAATTGTAACTATTCATTTACTGAGTCTTTGAAGTTACAATGACATGGAAAAAAATGATTTACAGTCGGTCTTTGCATTTGCAACTTGCAACTGACACAGTCATGAGATTAAAATTCTGGTGCTTGACAACAAGTATGTATTTACGACACTTGTTGGAGTCATGTGATCATTATTTGTGACCTTCTCAGCTGGCTGTTAGCAAGCAAATCCAAGTGGAGGGGAGGAGCCAGATTTATTTAATGACTGCATGATTCACATACCAACTGCCGTGATTTGCTTAACAACCGTGGCAAAAAAAGTTGTAAAATCAGGCATGACTCACTTAATAAGTATCTTGCTTAGCAACAAAAGTTCTAATCCCAATTGTGTTTATAAGTCAACTGAGGGTCAGGAACTGAATAATAGCATTCAGAAAAGCTTCTCCAAAGGATAGATATTACTGTTTCCCAAAATATAAATGTTCAATTCATTACAAATATAGATCAGAGGAAATTGTCTAGTACAGGGGTGTCAAACTCAAGGCCCAGGGGCCAGATCTGCCTCATGGGGTGCTTAGATCTGGCTCAAGGGGTCACCCTGGAAACAGCAAAGGACTGGCCCGCAGTGCCTCTGCCAGCAAAAACGGAGTTCGCAAGGGACACATGAGGCCCTCCCGAGCTCCATTTTTGCTGGCAGAGGGTTGCAGGAGGCCGTCGTAGTCAAAAACAGAGCTTAGGGGCCTGTTTTCACTGGCAGAGTGTTCGGGCCACCACAGGTGTCCCCCAACACAAATGACGTCATGCTGGCCATGTCCACTCCAGCTCCCCAAGGTCAAACACAACCCTGATGCGGTCCTCAATGAAATCAAGTTTGATACCCCTAGTCTAGTATCCCAAGAAGTGGATCAATGATAGAAAGACCAGAGGAGAGATGGGAAGGTGATACATGAGGAAGAGGGATGGTGGCACAGTGGTTAGAATGAGGTATTGCAGGCTAACTCTGCTCGCTGCCACCAGTTCAACCCTGACTCCCTCAAGATTGACTCAGCCTTTCAGCCTTCTGTGGTTGGTAAAATGAGGAGCCAGATTGTTGCGGGCAATAGGCTGACTGTGTAAACTGCTTAGAGCGTGCTGCAAAACACACAGTGCGATATATAAGTCTAAGTGCTATTGCTACTTCCTCAGTGCTAAACTCAGCTTGGCACAGTCACTAAATGAACTGTTGTTAAGTCAAGGACTAACTGTATTACCTGTGTATGATGCCACAGCAGAAGTGTGTGCAGGGTTAACTGCTTCACTCTAACCAGTCCTGAGGGAAAAATCCTGGAAACACAGCAAAACCTTAACAGAAAAAAACCCGGTCTTTCAGTCACTCTGATGCTGGGGAGATTAATTTTTTTTTATAAAGAATCTTGTGTGCATGTATTTCAATCGAGCGGAAGTAGAAGGACAAGTTTTATTCATGTCTAGCTCAGGGTTACAAATGCAAAGTGGGGGGAGGAATAATGGGATGGGAAAGCAAGGGGAAAAACACTATCTGAAGCTGCAGCTGTTGCTTTCCTTGTAATGGGGCTTGAGATGTGTAATTGCACACAGGCCCAAGTGAGCTAATCCAACCTGTCATGTTACTTCTATGTTTGTAGATCAAATGGGATTAAAAGATTTAGGCAGAGCCTTCTGAATGCATTTTAAATAACACGGTGGAACATCTAGTTTGCAGGGTAATGTACAGTATAAATTTCCCCCCAAAAATGACGGTTAGAAGCAAGAATGGTAAGCTCCAAAAACAGAGGATAATAATGTGCAGATAGTTCTCAACTTATAACTGTAATTTTATAAATAGGACTGGTCATTAAACGGGCCACCACATGATCACACCTAATTTTGCATCCTTTTTTGTGGCTGTCTTTAAATGAATCACTGTGCTTATTAAGTAAACGCGGGATTTTGGCAGAAAATGTGGTAAATTTCGATCATGTGACTGCAGAATGCGGCAAATGGCCATAAATGGTTGCCAAGTATCAATCACATGACTGGGAAGGGGAAGGCAGCCATCATTTTCATTCTTAGAAAATTTCTCCTAAGTTCTAGATTGGATCTCTCTTTACTGATTTTCCTTCCACTGGATACTTCTTGTCTTGCCCTCAAGTGCTTTGGAGGATAAGTTGACTCCCCCTTCTCATTCTCTTGGAAGGAAAACATTTGGAAGATACCACACCCAGTTTTGGTCACAATGTTGTAAAAAAGATGCTGAGACTCTAGAAAGAATGCAGAGAAGAGCAACGAAGATGTTTAGGGGACTGGAGACAAAAACATATAAAGAACGGTTGCTGGAATCTGTTATGGACTAAGCCATCGCATCAGTAACAACCCTAAATAGCTTTACTTTGCAGCAGGCTCGTAATCCTGCACTTCTCATTGGCCTGCGAATAGCGAGTCATGATTGGTCGTTTCTGGCCAGTCCGATTGGCTGTTAACAGGCCTCTCTGATTGGACGCTTGTTAGAGCAGTAAACTCAAAATATTGGTTGTTTTGACAGCAGCCAGCTCTATAAAAGAGCTGCTGCTGCCCAAGTATTTGCTCTGTTCTTAATTCACAATAAAGTTGAAGTCACCGTTCGATGTCTTGTCTCCGTTCCTTGCGCCCATGCTCAGGACATAATACTGGCAACGAGGGTGGGATGCGGAGACGATAGAGCTGACTAAGTACTCATCGAACAAGACAGAGCACGTGGCTGAAGAGCGCACGCAACGAACGGCAGAATGACCAGCGGCACCATACCATCCGCTCCATTTGACCCAGCAAACGAAGACTGGGACTCGTATATAGATTGTTTCCAGATGTTCCTAGAGATCAACAATTTAAAAGATGCTATGCCTGGCAAGAAACAAGCGATGTTCCTGACTCACTGCGGCCCCACCATTTTCAAAATGGCTAAAGCACTTGCCAAACCGGCGGAAGTGAAGACCATGGATTGGGATAATCTCACGCCAATCCTCCGTGCCCATTACGCACCTGCAGTACCTACACTGATACGAAGACACGAGTTTTACCAGAGGGACCAATGAAAGAACAAGAGCGTTGGGGACTTCGTAGCCGACCTCCAGAACCTAGGAGGCCTCTGTGGTTTTGCAAACCTCAAGGAAGCCCTAAGAGACCGCATAGTTCTAGGTTTAGATGACCACACTGTGCAGAGTAAACTCATGGCGAAAGGAGACATCAGCCTTGCAGATGTCATCGCCAACGCTACTGCTGCAGAAGCAACCAGGAAGTCAGCTGCTCGAATGCGCCAAGTGAACACACCGCATCGCCAACTCGCTAACGATAGCCCGCTTTCCGCTGAGAAGCATGCTATTACTGCCCACCACGAAGACCTCGAGTCATCCTCAGACAGTGAGGAAGAGGAGGTCAACCGGCTCCGCTCAGAACGAGAGCAAAGGAACCAGAGACTTCCGTGCCAATGTGCTGGTTGCGGAGCAAACCACCCACGATTGGACTGCAAATTCCTCAATGCACTCTGCCGTTCCTGCGGGAAAAGAGGCCACATCGCGAAGGTCTGCAGAAGCAAGCGAGAGTCCAGTCCAAGCCGAAGGGAGAACAACCTCCATCGGGAGACAGGCAAACCACCTGGGAATTGGGACCGCCTGAACCACCAATGGAACAACCACTACTACTACAGAAATCGAGCACCTGCCGCTTCAACGAGATGAGAAGAGGCGCACCAAACTATTATTATCGGCCACACTTCATCGCTAGATGCAAGAAAGATCCACATAAAAGTTACTATTGAGAATCGACCGCGTGTGATGGAAGTCGATTCGGGGTCATCCCTATCGATGGTATCCTGGAAAACCCTCAAACAGCTGATCCCTGCCATCTGCCGCCAGGACCTCAGCACTCAAAGAATCATCCTAAAAGACTACCAGCGAAACAGAATTCCAGTTGTCGGTTCCAGCCATGTCCAAGTATCCTTTAAGGACCGCACCGTGACGCTTCCCCTGACTGTCATCGATCGTGACCGGCCCAATTTGTTCGGGTTACAGTGGTTCACTCCACTCGGGATTGAACTAGCTGGCATACACCAAACCAGAAGCGATGACTGGGAAGAGGCCCTCATCCAGGAATTCCAGGATGTGTTCACAGGAACATTAGGCAAGTACAAGGGGACCCCTATATCGTTTAATCTCAGCCCCGATGTAGCTCCCATTCGTCTTAAGCCTCGTCAGGTGCCTTTTGCCCTCAAGCCGAAGATCGATGAGCAGCTAGATAAACTAATAGCCCAGGGCGTTTTGGAACCGATTGACCATACCTGTTGGGAAACTCCAATAGTAACGCCCATGAAGCCAGATGGTTCGTTAAGAATTTGTGGGGATTACCGGGCCACGCTAAATCATGCTCTTCAACAGAGCGCTTACCCAGTACCGGTGGTCCAACACCTTCTTCGCTCCCTGGGTGGCGGAAAATATTTGCGAAATTGGACTTAGCTCAAGCGTACCAACAACTACCTGTAGACACGATGACTGCAGAAGCCCAGACAATAGTTACACATAGAGGCGCCTTCAAGTGCAATAGACTCCAATTCAGAGTAAGCGTGGCGCCTGGCATTTTCCAAAGTTTGATGGAGAGACTATTACAAGGCATAAAAGGTGTCGTGCCTTATTTTGATGACTTCTTAATAGCTGCCCCTACTAAAGAGTTATTAGTACAATGACTCAGAAAGGTTCTTCAGAAATCTAAAGACGCTGGCCTGAAAGTAAAAAGGGACAAGTGTCAACTTTGTATGGAGAGAGTGGAGTTCCTGGGATACCTTCTCGACAGACAGGGAATCCACCCCACCGAAAAAAAACTAACTGCAATCAAAAAAGCCCCGAGACCTAGGAATAAGACAGACCTCCAAGCCTTCCTGGGTCTTATTAACTTTTATAACATCTTTTTGCCCCAGAAGGCAACCGTAGTCGAGCCCCTACATAGACTTCTCGACAAAAAGGCTTCTTGGGTCTGGGGACGGCGTGAAGAACGGGCATTCCAACAAGTAAAAGACCTCTTAACTTCCAATGCTGTATTGATACAATACAACGAGACTCTACCCTTAACGGTTACCTGTGACACCTCACCATTCGGAGTGGGAGCGTGAAGAACAGGCATTCCAATAAGTAAAAGACCTCTTAACTTCCAACAAGTAAAAGACCTCTTAACTTCCAATGCTGTATTGATACAATACAACGAGACTCTACCCTTAACGGTTACCTGTGACACCTCACCATTCGGAGTGGGAGCCATTTTAAGCCACGTCCTGCCAAATGGGAATGAGGCACCTATTGCGTTCTTTTCGAGAACTTTGTCTAAAACTGAAAGGAACTATAGCCAACTTGATAAAGAGGCTCTCGCTATTGTATCCGCAATTAAACGTTTCCATGAATATGTGTATGGGAGACCCTTTGCCATAATTACAGACCACAAGCTGCTACTTGGTATTTGGGCGGGAAACAAACCAACTCCCCACATCTTATCACCAAGAATGACATGTTGGTCAGAATTTTTAGCCGCCTATGATTACCGATTGTAACACCGCCCGGGGAAAGCCATTCCCCACGCTGACGCTTTGAGCTGCTCTCCACTACCAGACGTCATAGAGGACCCAGCTCCAATCTTAGCCGTATTGCAAATCAAAACCCTTAAATCGCCACCGCAGACCGCTCGAGACATCACCGCACAAACAAAAAAGGACCCTGTTTTGGCACGAGTCTTCAGCTGGGTGGAACGGGGTTGGCCAGACAGCACACCCAATGACACTTTCAAGCCATTCAGAAATTGACAGACAGAACTATTCTCCCCAAAGGGCTGCATCTTGTGGGGAGACAGAGTTGTAATCCCGGAGAAATTGCAACATAAAGTTTTAAAAATGTTGCACAATGGACATCCAGGCATCGTGCGGATGAAGGCATTGGCCAGGAATTACACATGGTGGCCTGGGTTAGACAAACAGATAGAGACCTGGGGAGCAAAGTGCAGCAAATGCCAGGAGACTCACTCTACTCCTCCAAAAACTCCCCCAACTCAGTGGGAAATGCCTCGAGGTCCTTGGTCCCGTATCCACATCGATTTTGCGGGACCCACAAGAGGACACACTTTCCTCCTAACAGTGGATGCTTATTCTAACTGGCTCGAGGTCCACAAGATGAAAAGCACTACCACGGAGGCGGTCATTCAAAAACTGAATAAGCTATTCGCTACCCACGGATTGCCGGATGTCCTGGTCTCTGATAATGGCCCCCAATTCACTGCCCTGGCATTCGAACAGTACCTAGCAGACCGGGGCATCCGCCATGCTTTAACATCGCCAGCTCACCCTGCGGCCAATGGTAGGGCTGAGCAAATGGTTCAATTTGTAAAAAAGACTTCACACAAAATGGACCACGGCGACATTGACGACAAAATAAACCGGATGCTTCTCCTCCAGCACATAACCCCAAGCAGCACCACAAACAGAACCCCAGCTGAACTCCTGATGGGCCAAAAACTTCACTTGGATGTCGATCGCCTCCACCCTAATTACACGCCTGAACAACCCCCAGGATCCAGCAGCAAGTGTTGATCATTCCAGGAAGGCGACCCCATGTTTGTGAAAAACTTCTCGGGCAACCCATTGTGGGTCCCCGCTACCATAACGCAATTTATGGGACCCCAATCCTATCGTCTACAAACTGAAGATGGTAAAATGTGGAAGCGCCACATAGACCAACTCCGTTCCAGACTAGCACCTATTCCCATCTACCTGAATCTCTAACTGGGGGGGGTGAAGGAACATCGAGGAGGCTGAAAAAGAAATAACAGATGACTTAACAATTGAAACCCAGCAGTCTACACAACCAACCAGGGGATACTCACCGCCAGAAGGAGAACCGAGCCGGTGAGTGGCCTCGCCGCATGACAGCACTGCGATGGAAACAGATCCAGGGAACCCGGAAGACAGCACTGGCGACAGCAGAGAGAACAGCCCAGAGCCATTCAATGGAACAGCGGGACCGTTTTCGCCATCCAACTCTGCTAGCAGCCCACCGGAACCAGAGCCAGGACAGAAACTGGTGGAACAGCACAGATCAAACAGACAGGTGAAGCAACCTGCCTATTTACAAGAATACATCACCCCACCCCTCAGACGGAACCTAGGGGGGAGGGATGTTATGGACTAAGCCATCGCATCAGTAACAATCCTAAATAGCTTTACTTTGCAGCAGGCTCGTAATCCTGCACTTCTCATTGGCCCGCAAATAGCGAGTCGTGATTGTTCATTTCTGGCCAGTCCGATTGGCTGTTAACAGGCCTCTCTGATTGGACGCTTGTTAGAGCGGTAAACTCACATCATTGGTTGTTTTGACAGCAGCCAACTCTATAAAAGAGCTGCTGCCACCCAAGTATTTGCTCTATTCTTATTTCACAATAAAGAGTTGAAGTCACCGTTCGATGTCTCGTCTCCGTTCCTTGCGCCCATGCTCAGGACATAACAGAATCGAATATGTCTAGTTTAATGAAAAGAAGGACTAGGGGTGACATGCTAAGCAATGTTCCAAAATTTCAGGGCTTGCCACAAAGAATTAGGGAGTCAAGCACCTGAGGGCAGGACAAGAAGCAATGGGTGGAAATATATCAAGAAGAGAAGCAACCTAAGAAGAAATGTCCTGACACTTAGAATAATTAATGAGTGGAAGAACTTGCCTCCAGAAGTTGTAAATGCTCCAACACTGGAAGTTTTTAAGATGAGATTGACAACCATTTGTCTGAAATAGTATAGGGCAGGGGTGTCAAACTTGCATTGTGATGGCAGTGTCATGTGACATATCATGACTTTCCCCCTCTTTGCTAAACCGGGCGTGGGAATGCCCAGCATGTGATTCATCCGGGCCATGGGCCATGAGTTTGATACCCCTGGTTTCCTACCTGAGTCGGGGGTTGGATTAGAAGATCTCCAACTCTGTTATTCTATTCTATTCTATTCTATTCTATTCTATTCTATTCTATTCTATTCTATTCTATTCTGCCTTCAGTCAAATGATTCTACAGAACTTGCTTGTTAAGGAAAAGAGCAAAACAAGGTTTTCAACTTTTTAGGATGAATGAAAATTTTGAAGGTATCATGTGCTTTGGGTGAGGGAAAAATCACCTTACCTTGTAAGTTGATGAATATTTTAATACTAAAATGAACCTCTGAGTACAATGTTCCCCTCTTCCCTATCTTTTTCAGTATTAGAAGCAAACTTCTAACAAATCAACAACGAGCTGATTCTCACTAAGCCCTTTCTCCATAAAGAAAAAGTAAGAAGAGAGGCTGCATTGTTGGTGGGATCAGTTTAAGGTTTAAAAAGAAAAGGAGCACTGGGCATTCAGCAGTAAATAAGGACTACTGAGAGATAGACCAGGGGAGACATGATAGCGGTCTTCCAATATTTGAGGGGCTGCCACAGAGAGGAAGGGGTCAAGCTATTTTCCAAGGCACCCGAAGGCCAGACAAGGAATAATGGATGGAAAGTGAATAAGGAGAGAATCAACTTGGAAATAAGGAGAAATTTTCTGACAGTGAGAACAATCAACCAATGGAACAGAAGTTGCCTTCGGGAAATGTGGCAGCTTCATCACTTGAGGCTTTCAAAAAGAGACTGGACTGACATCTGTCAAAAGTGGTGAAGGGTCGCCTGCTTAGGCGGGGGGCTGGACTAGATGGTTTACAAGGTCCTTTCCAATCTAATCTACTCTCTTCCACCAAATATTTGGGCACCAAGAGTTTGTCCAAAAGCTTTTTTTTGCAAAAAAAGAAAATAGTTTATTCTTATTTACACAGAATAAGCATTTCCAGTCCTGCAGAGTTGGGGTGGTAGTGGAAGTAACATTTAACTTAGTCTTGATTTCAGCTCCTTCTCTCTGTTGCTTATAGTACAAACCTGATGCAGATACAAGCTAATAAATATTGGCAGGCACTGCTCCATTTAATTCAGGAGAGGAAGCAGAACTCTTTGAAAACAGGAAACCATGAATTTCTCCTTGCATGAAATTAGCACTCTTACAAAGGGTGTTACAGGCCCAGAATATCTTGTGCATTTTTTTTAGTTTTACTTAACATTTGGGGCTATACAGGATTTAAGTGAGTCTTCTATCTCTTTCTTTCACACACACACGCCAATTTAATTTAGGAGTGTATATTTTGTCAGTTTTAGCAGCTAAGAAATGAAGTTTTCAGCATAACTTAATTAGATGAAAATTGATTTATCATGTTTGGGGGAAAGTGTTAAGAAAACATGTGGCTTTGGTGAAGTCATGTTTTTGCAAGAGATACCGCATAGGACTAAAAATCTTATTTTGTCTTTCCTTTTATTCATCTATTTATATAGCAGATCTTCACCCTGTATCTGATCTTTCTTGTAAACCCAAAAACCCAAGTGGAGCACAGCTCAAATACATGGAGAGAGAGACAGAGGGAGGGAAAGGAAAAGGGAGAGAGGGAGAGAAAGAGATTCATTACATTAAACCAAAATAAGGTGTAAAGGAGTCCAATGAAGCAGCAGCTTCCTAGAAAGGAGGGAGCACATTTCAAGGAAGGCATCATGCCAAGAGACAATACAGCCCAGAACTGAATCAGAGAAGGAAGAAGATATTTAGGACAGCCACTGTCTAGAACATGGGTGTCCAATCTTGGCACCTTTAAGACTTGTGGACTTCAACTCCCAGAATTCCTCAGCCACCTGCTGGCTGAGGAATTCTGGGAGTTGAAGTCCACAAGTCTTAAAGGTGCCAAGGTTGGACACCCCTGGTCTAGAATCTCTCTGGGTATATCCATCCATTAGAATAGTATAGGTTTAGTCTGGCAAGATTCTGTCTGTATGTTATAAACAAATGAAGAACTGGACTTTGTCTTGATTGTTCTAAGACTAGGTCGTTCTTGGGCTGGGTCTGAACCTATGGCAACATTTAAACGAAAAGTTCCTACTTAATAGTTTTGTTTAAAGAAGAAGAATTGGACATAATGTTTCGACTGCAAAATTCCGTTGAAATGAAATAAATCCACACAGCATTATCTAATTTGGTTCAGTATGCTATGCAATCCACTCCTCTTACCATTCCAGACCATTGGCCAATGTATAAAAAGATACGGAGACCAGTGCAAACCTAGACTGCATCTTTTGTCATCAGTCAATTTCCTCCATTTGCCTAGTTTTGTGAGTATGCCCTAAAATTTTTAATTTTCTTAATGTTTCTTTTTAAAGTTCCACTTTAAATGTATATATTAATTAATGTATCCACTTTTCCTTGTATATCAATATTCAAAATATGCTTTGCTTTTTAGATTGATCTTTCTCAAATAGGGACTTATGCATAGGGTGGTTTAAATAGAGAGTGATAGGCCCTTTTACTGTCATTATAGAGTGTTCTTTGAGGGATGGTACAGTTTTGTTCCTTTTGATGACTACAAGGATTTACTTTAAAGCAGGGGTCTCCAACCTTGGCAGCTGGCTGAGGAACTCTGGGAGCTGAAGTCCACAACTCTTGAAGTTGCCATGGTTGGAGACCCCTGCTTTAAATGACCTGTCTGACTCCACAGAGTTCTGTTATTCAAATGGGGTTAGAGTTGTTTGATGAACAGATATCTAGGATTTTTTTATAAGAACATCAGCAGTGCTCTGATAGATTGGACCCCTAACCTGTCTCATCCACCAGTCTCTTCTCACAGTGGCCAGCAACTGCACAAAGAAGCCCACTACTGTCCCAGCAGATAGCTCAGAGGCAGTCCCTCTGTCACCAAGACTAATCCACAATTCGCATGTCAAATTGATTGTAGGGTGTTTGCATTTTTTGAATGCTCCCACAGTGATTCAGATTGTTTTAAAGCCCTCTGACAAATATGCTTCAGGACAAGTGCTTTTGAGTGAACATCCGTTTGAAAATATCCAACATCTACTGTCCATAGTTTCCCTAAAAGGTGAACAGGATTTAATGCAGCTTGGACGAATAATAATAATAATAATAATAATAATAATAATAATAATAATAATAATAATAACAACAATAACAACAACAACAACAACAATAACAACAACAACAACAATAAGAACAATAATAGTAATAGTAATGATGATGATGATGGATAATAATGCTTGGACGAAAGACCTGATAATTAGAACAATTAAACAGTGGAATGACTTGCCTCCAGAAGTTGTGGGTGATCCATCACTGGAGGTTTTTAAAGAAGAGATTGGACAACCATTTGTCTGAAATGAAAAAGGGTTTCCTGCTTGAGCAGGGGGTTGGACTATAAGACCTCCAAAATCCCTTCCAACTCTATTATTCTGTTACATTTACAGCAGACCACCAGGATATACCAGTCGTATACTGGACTGGAAATTCAAAGAAACATTCAATGCAATTATACACTTTTTTAAAGTATATTTGCCCAAACCTCTATATGGATCTTCCCAATGACTAGGAGTTGAATTTGACATAAAGGAAACTTGACCTTATGGGTTTGTCTTTCCTGGCTCAAGACTGCTTGAGTCTCGTATAACTGTGAGATTGGGTGGAGGAAATGTCAGTCAAAGAATGCCACCACAAGGCACTTTCTTCCGGGTTATATTGTAAGAGTCAAATTGATTGTAGTGAAATATGAAATGTGGTCAGTCAATCAATCAATCAATCAGTATTCTAGCATGAGGAGGGAACTGGTGGAGATGGATTTAGTATCAGCTCCAGTGGATAGACCAGACCAAGAAATTAACTCCACAGGAAGTACAGATGACTTTTATGGAGATTGATGAGATCAGACACCCATCCTTGCTTACCAATGGAGATCGAGTGGAGCAAGTGGCCAGTTTTAAGTTTCTGGGTGTTACCATGAAAGGGGACCTAGCCTGGGGTGCTCACATTGCAGCACTGGTCAAAAGGGCCCAGCAGAGATTATACTTCCTGAGAGTTCTCAGAAAACAACAATTGAATGAAAAACTGCTGGTGACCTTCAACCACTGCACCATAGGGAGTATCTTAACTTACTGCACCTGTGTATAGTTTGCCAATTGCACAGTGGCAGATAGGGCAGCTCTACAGAGGGTTAAATGTCATTGCCCAGAAGATTATTGGTTGTCCTCTCCCCTCTTTGGAAGAGCTTTATAGCTCCCGCTGCCTTAAGAAAGTTCAAAACATTCTCAAAGATCCATCTCATCCTGGGTACCCTTTTTTTGAATTATTACCATCTGGCAGACGGTACAGGATAATAAAAACAAGGACAAATAGGCTGAAAAACAGCTTCTATCGCAGAGCAATAACTCTATTGAATTCTACTGTATAGTGTAATATTAATGCAATATCAGGGGTTTTCAATTCAATGTATAGAATGTGAAGATGTGTGTTTGTGTTTATTTTCCATCATAATATGCACTGAAGATGGTATTTAATTTCATGGTACGAGGTGCAATGACAATAAACTAAACTAAACTGATAGTTTTGAGGATAGGTGACACAGTGACCATAACTTTACTCAGGGATGGGATGCCACTGGTATAACAACCGGTTCTGTGATTGCATGCTTTGTGCACATTTTCATGCTTTGCATGGCATGTGTCAAGACAATGCAAAAGTTCTTATTTAACATGTTACTTTGGGGGAGTAACACAGCTGGGGAGAGGAAACCCGCTCTTCTGCACTGATCAGTTGGGATGAGAAAGGTCAGTACTGCACAGGGGCGGCCAGGTGGGCCCACATGACCATTGGAGTGAACTGGTTCAGAGACATCTGATCTTTGCAGCAAGGGGTTCACCTGAACCTGTCCAAATCAACAGAATCCCACCCCTGACGTTCTCTCATCTTTAAAAATCATATAATCAGGTTTTCTCAGGGATGAAAGCAACGTGTCTTTCTTTCTCTCTTTTTCTGACATAGAGTGGAGCATGTGCTCAGTGTCTCACATGGGGTGTTTAATTTTCCTTCTGTGTAATTAAAAACACACTTGCATTTTAGGTTAAGCACGACAGGCCAGACTGCCACTGCTCATTAAATCAAAAATTACTTCCTGCCCATTGTCCTTTTCACACCTCATCAATGCACACGTAAAGACAAAGGTACAGTAACTGGCCTGTATGAACATATCATAATTAAAAGGTTGAGCTACTCTTGTAAACAAATTACCATGAACAAAGGGGTTTACAAATGCTGGCTAATTAGTTTGAGTTCCCTGAAGCTTTTAGCTGTGTGTGTGTTTAATTCAATGCAGTGTAAATTCTCCAGCCTGAGAAGTCTAATAGGAATTGGCAGAAAACTGAATAATTGATATTGTCAACAAGTTCAACAGCCTGGCCCTTGAATGTGATTGTCTGGCAGGAAGTGTGAGTGCCATGATTTCCTGAGAGGATAAAGAACTGGTTTTAATAAATTAACAAGCATAATGGTTGACAGCTGGCTCTTGATGCTACCTTGCAAAGCTGTGCTTTTAACTGGCTCGGAAAATGAGGGGGGGAAAGTGTTTTCTTAGATTCTTGCTTGAAGCACAGCTGAATTTTGCAGAGGCTGTAAGCCTGTTGAAATTTCAAGACTTTAATATTTTGAATGACAAGATTGTAGTTCCTCTGGAATTATTGTGCAAGCATCAAGTTTGAAAGAAGCTAAGAGGTCATCAAGTCTTGGAGCACGGGATGAAATGGGCTTGTTTGGAGAACAAATCAGTCACCACCCAGATGACTGTGTGCCCAGCGCTCTCGGGTAGGTCTACTATAAAGTCCATGGAAATTTCCCTCCAAGGAGCAATTGGCCTAGCCACATTTTGCAACAGACCTGGTGGTTTACCAGGAGGTCTTTTGGCTGAAGCACAAACTGGACAGCTCGCCACATAAGTCTCAATGTCCTTTTTCAACGAAGACCACCAGAACTGCCGTTTCACCAAATGTAGGGTCTTCACAAACCCAAAATGACCAGCCACTTTGGAGTCATGAGTTTGTTGTAACACTTGGATTCTCAGGGTTTGAGGTACGTACAATTTCGCACCTATCCAGGCTAGACCCTCTCGCACGGTGCAGTTATTTGCATTTGCCAGGAACCACTCATCCATTTTCAAAGCCTCCTTAAATCGTTCCATCAGGTCAGTGAACAGATCCCTCTCCTGGTTCCTCTTTTGCGCTCTGGTAACTACAGGGGCAGCCAGCTGTGTAGTGGACACAATTGGCCTTATCACTTCTTTGCAGATACTGTTGTATTGAGGCATTCTAGACAAAGCATCTGCCATAAAATTTCCCCCCCCGGGATATACTTCAAGGAGAAGTTGAATCACTTGAAAAACTGATCCCACCTAACTTGCTTAGGGGATAGCTTCCGAGGAGTTTTTAAAGCTTCCAGATTTTTATGGTCAGTCCATACCTCAAATGGGTGCTTCGCTCCTTCCAGAAAATGCCTCCAAACTAGTAAGGCCCAACGGACTGCAAACTCTTCCATCTCCCAAACGGCCCATCTCCTTTCAGTGTCAGTCAATTTATGGGAGGTGTAAGCGCACGGTTGTAATGCCCCCTTCTCATTTAATTGAAGTAAGACCACCCCCACCACCACATCGCTTGCATCAGCTTGGATCACGAAAGGGGCGTCCATGTCTGGGTGTTTCAGTACTGGTTCTGCAGCAAAAAGTCTTTTAAGCTTTTCAAATGCAGCTTGGCACTCCATAGTCCAATTCAATGGTTGGCTGGGCTTTGGTTTCAATTCCCCCTTTGTCTTCAGGAGGTTGGTGATGGGCATGACTATTTTGGCAAAAGACGGGATGAATTGCCGATAAAAGTTAGCAAATCCGAGGAAACTTTGAAGCTGTTTTCGGGTTCTCGGTGGGGCCCAGTCCAATACAGCTCGCACTTTCTCTGGGTCCATCTCAATGCCCTCGGGTGAGATATGATATCCCAAATACTTGATTTTTTCTTGATGGAACTCACATTTGGATAGTTTGGCATACAATTTGGCGGCCCTCAGTTTGTGCAGCACGGAGCATACCAATTTCACATGTTCGTCTCTAGTCTTCATGTAGATAAGAATATCATCAAGGTAGACCAGAACCCCCTTGTATAAATGTTCGTGAAGCACTTGATTGATCATTTGCATGAAAACAGCAAGTGCCCCCTGTAGGCCGAAAGGGAGAACATTGAACTGGAAACAACCCATCGGGTAGTTGAATGCAGTCTTCCACTCGTCTCCCTCTTTAATTCGGATTCAGTAGTACACCTCCCTCAAGTCCAACTTTGTGAAAATCTTCCCCTTTGCCAGATGGGCTAACATGTCCTTCATCAGAGGAAGGGGGTACACGTTCTCCACGGACACTGCATTCAGGTTTCTATAGTCAACCACCAAGCGTTAAGAGCCATCTTTCTTCTCGCGGAACATCACAGGGGCCACCACTCAAGGTCTGGCAGGTTTGATGAAACCACGTTTCAAGTTCTTGTTGATAAACGCTCTCAGTTCCTCCAGCTCCCCTGGTGTCATCGAATACAGCTTCGGTTTTGGGAACGTCACCCTGGTAGAAATTCAATACTACAATCGGTTGACCGATGAGGAGGAAGCTCGTCTGAGGCCTCTTCGCTAAACACCTCTCTTAAGTCCCAGTACTCCTTCGGGATTTTCTCCTCTCCCTCCACGTGTTCGGCATCTGCGGAAGCTGTCTTGGCCGGAACCTGGAGCTTCGGATGGGACTTCTCCTCCCCTTCCGGTGGCCGATCGGTGCAGATATGTATCCACCCCTCTCTCCAGTTCACATGAGGATTCCACTTCTGAAGCCAGGGCAATCCCAATATTAGAGGCTGTTCCATCCCAGGGGCCACAATAAAACACAGGGTCTCGCGGTGGGATCCCATTGTCATCTCTAAGGGCTCCGTTACAAAACGTGTGGGGCAATCTCTCACTTCAGATCCATCCAGTTGGCAGAAGGATATGGGCCTTCTTAAAGTTCTCAGTCCGATGCCCATATCCTTGACTATCTTCATGTTAATTACGCACCTCATGCACCCCGAGTCCAATAAGGCCAACATCTCTCCCTCGGTGCCTGAGGTGGGCACCCTTAATTTTATTGGGATGGGGGCCCTCGGTTAGGACTTACTGGGACGTCATCTTCCGAGTTGGTCTCGCTCTCATCGAGGGGGGTCGGAGGTCCCAGCTCCTCTCCTGCCGGAGGGGTGACCTCTACAACCTCTCTTATCTTCAGCCCGGTTTCGCGAGGCTTGGTTGGGGGGGTTTTGGGCTTCCTCCCTGGGCCCCGCGCTCTCTTTGGATCCGGCGTGGCCCAGCAATCCGCCATCCAGTGGCCCTCCTTCTCACAACGAAAAAAGGCTGTGGATTTGGCTCTTGCCATCACCCCTCCCTTTCGGGGGTTGGAGGTCTCTCGGAGACGTGGGGGGAGCCATTTGCTCCAGGCGGGACCCCCTCCGCATCTGCTTCAGGTTAGATCTATGTCCACCTCTTCCGCCAGCAAGTACCACGACTGCAAATCATGTGGGTCCCTTCTGGAGATGCACGTGTGGTATATATCTTCATTTAAGCCATCTTTGTAGGCTTCTACCAGGGCCCCCTGGGACCAGCCTCGGATGTGATATGCCAGCTGCCTGAACTCTTGGGTGTAGTCTGCAACCAATCTCCCCCCTTGGATTAGAGTCTTCATTCTGATTCTGGCCCTTCTCTCTGCCAGAGGGTCCTCAAACCTCCTCCTCAATGCAGTCATGAAAACATCGAGGCTCCGCAGTTGGGGGGAGTTATCATTGTACAAAATCACCACCCAGTCTGCTGCCATCCCTTCCAGGGTTCTGGTGACACATCTCACTTTGGCTGCTTCAGAGATGAACTCCCTTTCAAATTCTGCTATATAGCTCCTGACTTGTACCAGGAAAAACCCCAAATCTCTGGGATTTCCTCAAACTTCACATCTAAGGGGGGGCAGGTGGCATCTTCCAGAAACCACATCTATTGCTGGGGCTCCCCGGGCGGTGGCGGGTGGCTGCGCTGGCGTAGGCTGGGCTAGGGGGGTGGGGGGTAGCTCGACTTCCCCGGGCTGAACTCGCTCCCCCTTTCCCCTCATACTTTGGAGCCGTGCCGGGCTTCTCAGAAACGTCCATAAGGAATTTCCCAGCTTGATCCAGCCTGCATTCCATCTCCTCCCTCTCTTGCCACAGCCATTCCCTCATCCCTCTTCGACTTACAGTGATCCCAGGAGGAGGGGGTCTTCAGGGTCTCTCCAACCAACCCCCAATGACCAACTGGGCATCTCAGCTGGGGTTTCTTCCAGAGTCAGGTCGGCCAGCAGGTCAGCAGCCGGCATCTCTGGTAGCAGCATCGACTGCCCCCCCGCAGCTCCCTGATCATCTTCATCGCTGGCTGGAGACGACATGAGATGAAACCCCCTCGGGAGAAAAGTTGATATTTTCTCCAGGTGGGTTGATGTGTGAGATTCGGAATAATGTCAGTCTGTGCTCCCTTCAAATCCCAAGAAAGAAATACTCAGACTCCATGGGTTAGAGCAAAGTTATCCTTTTACTGGGAAATAAAGTGAAAGCTTCAGATTTAATTCCGAATCTGAGAAATTGGCGCGCAGATCACATATACAAAGGAATGGAAATGCTCCCACCCCCCAAAGTCCAAATTACTCTTCCAATTAAAAGTTCTGAATATGATCATGTGGTCATCTCCAAGTGGTGATGAGGCTTCTGTCAGTTGACCTTGACATATTTTGATAAAAGTTCGCAGTTGCGCAAAAGGGGACAGAAGCTAGCCAAGAAATGGAAAGTTAAAGAAAAGAATCCCCCTCCCCTTGCTAACCCAGCAAAGGAATGCAAAACGCCTCCAGCTTTCTTCCCCTCCAAGTTTCCCCCCTTCCTCCGTGGCTAATGACAGCTGAAAGAAATAGATTGGCATAGCAGCAGAGAAGGAATAGTTAGAATGCAGAATATACATATTATGGAAGATATCTTGAGGCTGACAACTGGTTTGGACCGGTTTGGCTGAACCAGTAGTAAAAAAAAAAAAAAAAAAGAGCCTCCGAGGATCTGCTGAGAGGAGGGAAAAAAAGCCTCCACAATCACCTGAGAGGATAAAGAACAGAAAAGCACAGGATCTGCCTTCCCATCTGCCCCTGCGCTTTTATCTTCTTTATCCTCTCAGCTGTTTGGCACTGCAGGCCTTGGCTGGTGTGAGGAAAGCTGTGTGTGTGCGTTAGGTGCAACCAGTAGTAGAACAGGTAGGATTCCACTGCTGGAGGGTGTGAACTTTTAAGTTTAGAATCTAGGTTGTAAGCAGCCCTGGGTAGGAGCCCGTTAGAATTTTGAATGGGCGTTAAGCAAATCAAGGACTATTTGGAATGTTGTAATTTCTCTATCCACAAACACAGTACAAAGAGAAATTTATGCCATCAGGAAGCAGGACTTCATGAGCATATGATTAAGCCCCCATCCCCCGCCCCCGATGTCACATGATCTCCTTGGCGAGATTTGATTTCACTAAAGGCCTACCTGGATCTCGTTCCCCACCTGGATTTTTCCTTGTGGGAAAAGTTACAAATAATTGGAGAGGAGGCTTCTCTTTCAAAGACAAGAAAGTTCCATGATTAAAATGCGAAATAGCTCCCTCCTTCCCGCTGACATTCCAGATTGTAATTTTTTAAAAAGAACATCCAGTTTGACACGTCAGACTTTTCAGAGAGATTAATTGCTAACATTTGGTTTTTGAAAAGGTGTTGTCGGAGATCTTGTCTGTGTCTCCTTACAGGGATTGCAACATAATATTTACACAGTACTTGAACATGTATTAATTATTACATAATAAACTCTCAATCCGGGTGTCTTGCCACTTTAAAAGTTTTATCACCCTGCAATGAATTGGAAATGCTTTTTTTTTTTAAAGTCATGCATATTAAACACTTTTAAAAAATAATAAGGAAAGGACAGAATGGATTGGGGGGGGGGGGAGAGAAGCTGGAGAAAAGGGGTCTTCCAGAAAATCAGAGATGATGAATAAAGTCCTTCACTTTTACCAGTATATTTCACAACCTATTCATTACTCTGTCTCTCCACTGGAAAACTAGTTGTTACCCTGACAGTGAAAAGCAGCCCGTGAATATCTGTGCAGCTAACCATGAAATCTTAACAAATTTAACATTTATTTCCCATGGTTGGTGAATTCTCCTCCTCCTCCTCCTCCCACAGCACCACTTGAACAATTTGGCTATAGAACCCCACACTTCTGCGTCTCCATCCAAGGTAGCACACTGAAATCTCATCACTTTATTTCAAGGTGCTGTTTCTGTCACAAGAATGGCAGATCAGTCAAATTTCACAAGAGACAGTTGCTATTGCCTGTCTCTGTGGCCAGAATCTTCAACTGAGTAACTTATTGTAGATCTGCTTCCCCCAACTATAGCCTTTTTCCATGATCCCTTTAGAGTAGGAGTGTGAGACCTGAAAATTTTTAAGTAAGAATAATGTAGGTTTTATAAAGAATCAACGTCTCAACCTCTGCAACCTCTATTTTTTGTAATTGTAATTTCACAACTTATAGACAGACTTAACCATAGTTTCAACTGGAAAACTGTGACCCTTCTAGACCAAGCCAAGTCCAAAACTGCTAAGCAAATTCTAGAAGCCTGGCACAATGACAAATTAGCAATCAACAGACACATAGAAATAAATAATAGCTACACACTGTGCTAAAGAGACAATCAACAAGCCAAAAAGGGAACAGAAATAACAAAATATCTCCTTACCAGCAATCAGCACCCAGATAAGCATAGGTTAACTCCAAAATAAATATCAGACTAAATATTAAGAAATAATTAATACTCCAATCAAGGATCTACCAGACAAGCTAACAGTAAGCAGCCCAGTCAAAGAACCATCAACACTGACAGAACAAGCCACTAGAATAGAAACTGAGAGCAAACCACACACCTTCTAGCATTGATGATGTTACCTAGTTTGGATAATGGAACGTCTGCAAGAAATTATCCAAGCTCAGAGACTCACAAGGACTCATTTCAATCCTGAGCTACAAATATTTTCCTTTATTGGTCCCTTTATTTTGCTCTTAGAAACCACATATTTATACCACTGAATTTTGAAGAGGGGATTGCATGTGGTTTGTGGGTCACCCACCCTTGCTTTAGAGACTGAACACTTCTGTTTTGAATAATGCTATCTAGTGAGTGGAGCACTGTAATCTTAATTCCCCACCATGGAATCACATTACACGTTTTGTAGATTTTACTGGAAGAACTGTGCCGCGTGGCAGGATATTTCTAAATCTGTGGAATGGTACACCTGTGGACTTGCAGCCTTGTGTGTGAAAAGGGAACAGGCCTTTTCATTAGAGATTCTGCTAGGAGAAGAAAAGAAGCCTTCTATCCATAATGGGAATAGCTACCAATCAATATGCCATGTACCATTAAAATATGGCAGTAGAATAGTTTTGGTTGGCATTTTTTTTATTCCCTCCAAAAGAGAAGAATGAGGGTGGGAGGAGGGATCTTAGGACCAAATCATTGTCATTTTCTGGTTCATCTCTTCCTCTGTTCTCAGGTTGCACTGGTGGAGTTCTACTGTCTTGATGTCAATTTTTGGTGGTCCAATCTAAAGATCTTTTTCTGTGGATTTGTGGATTTCTCTTTAGATAGGTTTCTCTTTAGATAGGCTTCTGTGCCCACAACTTCAAGTTGTGTGGATCTCAACTGGGAGTTGAGATCCACACAACTTAAAGTTGCCAAGATTGAAAAACACTGCTCCAGAGGCTACATGGATATTGATTGTCCCAACCACTTTTCCCATCACCAGTCTGAGTTAATTTTAAAAACATTAGATGTTATTTGTTCAGTGGAAATGGTTTTGGCCTTAGTTGCAAACTGTATTCTGCTCATCATTGTTAGGCTTTCTCTTCTACCTTGTTTGGTTTTAAATGAAACAATATACTAAAATCAAGCCTAATTCATGTCCACGTGAATTCAAGAACTGGCACATTTGTATAGTCTTCTTGAAAACAATACAGAACTATTTTGCCTTTTTCTAGGATGTTTTTGCAATTTCTAAACCTTACAAGTCTGTTGGTAGTGTCCCATCTAAGCACTAACCACAATGTGCCCTATTTAGTTTTCTGCGATCAGCCAGACTTAACTCTGATGGACAGAGAAATTGGGAGGTGGAAGAAAAACAGAATTATTCTGCCACATTTCTGTAGTAGAGAAAGAAGAAATCCACAGTGACTGAGCTTCTTGATAACCATTATTTTAGCAACATCTTATTTTATTTTATTTTCGTTTTCTTAACTAATTACCATTTCATAAAATAACAGAGTTGGAAGACATCATTTAGGCCCTGAAATCCAACACCCTTCCTCAGTGCAGGAATTCAGCCAATTTATATGGATTTGTTTTTCAATTTTCATATTGAAAGGGCTACTTTTCTGACCTTGTTAACCATACTGTGTTTTCCTCCCTGGATTTTTATTTTAAATTGCTTCAGGACGATGATAGTAATTATAATCATCATCATTATCACAACTGATACAAAGCCTGAAAGTGTCAACTGGATGTCTGTAGCAGCTCCAAAACATAGATCTCCTTTTGGTGGCAATAAACATACAATGGCTATTGTTCATTTGGAAGTTGTGGGCCAGGAACTGAGCAAATGTAGTTGCTACGGAAACTGGAAATAACACATCCCATCAAGAGCAGCAAAAAGACCACCCACATCATGGTTACCAGGGCAACTAAAATGTTTCCTTAGCTTGAGGTGGAGGTCTCTGAGGGCCTTGTACTTCAAGAAAGATAAGCTTGGGGACAGAGTGGACTGCTTCCTTTCAAGAGAGAAAAGAGCTGGATATGTGCAATCTAATGAAGAGGACTAGGGGTGACATGATAACCATCTTCCGATATTTGAGAGGTGTCACAAAGAAGGGGGAGATAACCTATTCTAGAAAGCACCTGAGTGTCAAGGTTCCAAGTAATATGACCCATTCAATAAGAAGTCCGAGGCAAGCATATTCCTCAAATAACATTTTATTGGAACTGTTGTGTATGTAAAATAACTCAACAAAGTATAAGCTTGAAGTCAAGTGCAGGGTTCTGGCCCTGCACTTCTAATTGGCTGTTAAGCGGCCGTACCGAATTGGCCCATTCTGGGGAATCCGATTGGCCCTTAACAGAAACATCTTATTGGTTCAAGAGCTAACGTTCCTAGCTCGTTATTGGGTAATCGTTACCAGGTTGGCCTATATAAGGCAGGTTCTACTACTGTTTAACTGAGCAAGTATAATGTAAATAAAGAGCTGAAGTTCACCGTTCAGAAACTTGTCTCCATTCTTTCTCACCCATGCTCAAAACTTGACACTGGCGACGAGGGTGGGATATGGAGACAACTGAACTGACAGAACCCAGAAGCAATACCGAGCACGTGACAGACGGCGCCAACAACAGAACCATGTCTGGCGGCCTCATACCACCCGCTCCGTTCGATCCGACGCAAGAGGACTGGGAATCCTATATGGATCGCTTCCAAATGTTTCTTGAGATGAACAATTTGAAGGATGCCACACCAGGAAAGAAAAAGACAGTGTTCCTAACGCATTGTGGTCCAACTGTATTTAAGATGGCTAAAGCACTAGCCAAACCCCGAGAAGTGAAGGCCATGGATTGGGACGACCTCGAACCTATCCTGCGAGCCCACTACGCTCCTACCTTGCCTACACTCGTGAGACACCACTAGTTTTACCAAAGAAACCAGCGAAAAGGAGAAAGCGTGGCCGACTTCATAGCAGACCTCCATAACTTGGGAGGCCTCTGCGGATTCACCGACCTCGAAGAAGCATTAAGAGATCGCATAGTCCTTGGACTCGATGCTCCGGGCGTCCAAAGCAAGCTGATGGCAAAAGGCAACATCAGCCTTGCCGACGCCATTGCCGATGCTACCGCGGCAGAGGCAACCAAGAAGTCGGCTGCACAACTACGCCGAAACCGCGCTCCGGTACCACCACCGGCCAGCGAAATCTCACCCAGCGCAGAGTGACAGCTCGTGACGACACACCACGAGGACCTCTCTTCATTGTCAGAAAGCGACGAAGAAGGGGTCCATCGACTGCGATCCAATCGAGACCACTACCCGAAGCCTGTACGCCCTTGCGCTGGATGTGGAGTCAACCATGCCAGGTCTGAATGCAAGTTCCGCGACGTACTCTGTCATGAGTGCAGGAGACGAGGCCAGATCGGACGGGTCTGCCGCAGCTTGCCAGGACCCAGCCAGGCCTCAAAAGGCACCAACTATCGCCAATCAACAGGAAACCGTCCTGTAAGGCAAATGCCAGCAAACCAATCCTACAGAAATCAGCCGTTACAGAGAGAAGAGGCTCACCATACTATCACTATCGGTCACGCCTCAATCCTGGACACTAAGAAAATCCGAGTAACAGTAGCCATCGAAAATCAGCCTTGCCACATGGAGGTCGATTCGGGATCGTCTCTCTCGATGGTGTCATGGAGAACACTCAAGCAACTCATCCCCACAATTCAATGCCAAGACCTCCGGTTCCAACGCCTCATCCTCAAGGACTACCAGGGGAATCGAATCCCCGTCGTCGAGTCCTGCCGAGTCCGAGTCTCCTTCAAGAAGCACACAGCGTACTTACTGTTGACAGTCATTGATAGCGATAGGCCTAGCTTGCTGGGCCTCCAATGGTTCGCGCCACTCGGCATTGAAGTGGCCGGCGTAAACCGAGTCGGTGGCTGTGACTGGGAGGAAGACCTTATCTCTGAGTTCAGGGACATCTTCACGGACAGTTTAGGGGAGTACAAGGGGACCCCAATCTCATTTAGCTTAGATCCCAAGGTAGCTCCCATTCGCTTGAAGCCCCGTCGAGTCCCGTTTGCCTTAAAGGCTAAAATAGATGAGCAACTCGACAAACTGATAGCTCAGGGAGTGTTAGAGCCCATCGATCACTCCCCTTGGGAAACCCCTATTGTAACACCCATTAAACCAGACAGGTCAATTCGAATTTGTGGGGACTACTGGGCTACTTGAACCACGCCCTCCAGCAAAACGCGTATCCAGTTCCAGTGGTGCAGCACCTCCTCCATTCCCTGGGGGGCAGGAAAGTTTTTGCTAAATTGGATTTAGCTCAGGCATATCAACAGTTGCCAGTAGATGAAAAAACGGCACAGGCCCAAACTATTGTGACGCACCGGGGTGCCTTCAAATGTACCCGGTTGCAATTCGGAGTTAGTGTCACCCCAGGGATATTTCAGAGCCTTATGGAAAGGCTATTACAGGGAATTAAGGGCGTGGTCCCTTATTTTGACGATGTATTAATCGCAGCCCCAACAAAAAAAATCTTACAGGACCGATTAAAACTAGTCCTAAGAAAATTCCAAGAAGCGGGTCTAAAGGTTAAGAAAAATAAATGTAAATTATGCACTAACAGTGTTGAATTTTTAGGGTACCTGATTGATAGCCAGGGCATTCACCCTACCGAAGGTAAATTAAAAGCGATCAAAAGCGCTCCCAGGCCACAAAACAAGGCCGATCTCCAGGCATTCCTAGGCCTCATTAACTTCTATAATGTGTTTTTACCACACAAAGCAACTGTCGCTGAGCCGTTACACTGATTATTAGATAAAAGGGCAATTTGGTTATGGGGCTACCGTGAAGAACAAACGTTTAGAAATGTTAAAAAAGTGCTTACTTCTGACTCTATACTCATGCAGTATAACGAGACTTTGCCGTTAGTTATAACCTGTGATGCATCGCCTTTTGGGGTAGGTGCCATTTTGAGCCACGTACTGCCTAACAGGAATGAAGCCCCTGTTGCATATTTTTCTAAGACTCTTTCCAAGACTGAGAGAAACTATGGACAAATTGACAAAGAGGCCCTTGCAATCGTCTCAGCTGTGAAAAGATTTCACGAATACGTATATGGCAGGCCTTTTACTATTGTAACTGACCACAAACTGTTGCTAGGGATAATAGCCAGAGATAAGCCAACCCCCTACATATTATCCCCTAGAATGACCCGATGGTCAGAATTCTTAGCTGCTTATAATTATTGGCTGCAATACCACCCAGGGAAAGCCATTCCCCACACTGACGCATTGAGCCGAGCACCGCTTCCAGAAACTATCGATGATCCGGCACCAACGGTAACCTCGTTGCAAATCGAGGCGCTCAACTCGCCGCCACTAACTGCTCGAGACATCGTGAGAGAAACCAAACACGACCACACCCTAGCACGAGTCCTGGGCTGGGTAGAACGCGGATGGCCATTGGACCAATTGCCTGAGGACTTCACACCATTCAAGTCTCGGCAGACCGAGCTCTTCTCCCAAAAGGGCTGCGTCATCTGGGGCGATAGAGTCGTTGTCCCAGAATGGCTCCAAAAGACATTGCTAAGAACCTTGCACGATGGCCACCCCGGCATCGTGTGAATGAAAGCCCTTGCACGAAGCTATGCATGGTGGCCGGGCATTGACAAGCAAATCGAACATTGGGTTAAAGCTTGTCCCAAATGCCAAGAAGTCAGCAACGCCCCTCCAAAAGCCATGCCAACTGAATGGGAGACACCACGTGGACCCTGGTCCCGAATTCACATGGACTTCATGGGGCCAACCAAGGGCCACACCTTCCTGCTTACCGTCGATGCCTACTCGAATTGGCTCGAGATTCATCGCATGACTACTACAACCTCTGAGGCAGTCATCAAGATTTTAAACAGACTCTTTGCAACCCACGGATTACCAGACGTCCTGGTATCTGATAACGGCCCACAATTTACGGCACTCGTGTTCGAGCAGTACCTCGCTGACCGCGGCATCCGCCATGTGCTCACCTCGCTGGTGCATCCTGTGACTGATGGCCGAGCAGAACGCATGGTCCAATTTGTAAAGAAAACCTTGCAAAAGGTAAACTATGATAACATTGACGACAAAGTCAATCAAATCCTCTTCTTGCAACACATCACCCCACATAGCGTCACCAACAAGACGCTTGCTGAACTGTTAATGGGACGAAAGCTCCGCTCCCACCTCGACCGGTTGCACCCTGCTTATGAACCAGAAAAACCATTAGGATCCAGCGGCCATTGTCGCACCTTCCAGGTAGGAGACCCGGTGTATGCAAAAAACTTATCGGGCAACCCGTTGTGGGTGGAAGCAATGGTAGTACGTGTAACCGGCCCCAGATCCTACCTCATGCAATGCCGTGCCAATAAACCCTGGAAACGGCATATCGACCAGTTACGGTCGTGCCTTGCAGCTGCCAGTCCACAACTCCCCTATGACCAAACTGGGGGGGGGGGAGGTACAGAAGAAGATGAAGCCCTAGGAAACCCGTTCGAAGGGAATGACGACCTAACAGAAGCCCAGGCTGCGGAGCTGGAGGGAGAAATGTTTGCACCTCAAGAGAGTGCAGAAAACGGACGCAACATCACAGAAGCAAACTCTGAACCAGAGGCAGCCCCGCTACCAAACAGCAATCTGCCTCAGCAGGACTGCAACCAACCAATACAGCGAAAGTCAAAAAGACTTAAAAAACAACCGTCCTATTTAAAGGACTACCTAACTGCGCCCTGAACTTAGAAGCCAGGGGGAAGGGGTGTTGTGTATGTAAAATAACTCAATAAACTCAATAATAACTCAATATAAGCTTGAAGTCAAGTGCAGGGTTCTGGCCCTGCACTTCTAATTGGTTGTTAAGCGGCCGTACCAGATTGACCCATTCTGGGGAATCCGATTGGCCCTTAACAGAAACATCTTATTGGTTCAAGAGCTAACGTTCCCAGCTCGTTATTGGGTAATCGTTACCAGGTTGGCCTATATAAGGCAGGTTCTACTACTGTTACAAGTATAATGTAAATAAAGAGCTGAAGTTCACCGTTCAGAAACTTGTCTCCATTCTTTCTCGCCCATACTCAAAACTTGACAGGAACATATCAAATTGGCATTTTCTTGGTGAAAAACCAGCTCTAGGTTCCCATCGGTTTATACCCAATTAAAAGTAAAACTTTGTCACTCTCCCCCAGAGTTACTAATCACATGGTCCAATCAGCCTGTCATTCAGTTGCTAGGTGACCTCATTCTCCACCTTTCAAACACCTGCACCAACGTCCATGATTTCCAGGGGAAAGAATTTTATTTTGGCTACAGCACCCCAGCTATCTCTACACTCCACTCCCTGGCCTTCATTCCAGGCTGTGTCAGCCCTGAAGCTGTGAGAAGAAGCAACTCTCTAGAGAAAAACTACAAAAGAAAATAGCCACAGTTCAGCCAACTTCAGGGTTGACACTGAGAGCAAGACAAGAGCTAATGGATGCAACCTAGGCGAAAGGAGAATTTTCCTATCAGTTGAGAACAATTAGTGGCCTTCATTTGCCTCCAGAGTTGTGTTTGCTCCATCACTGGAGATTTTAAGAAGAGATTGGACAGCCATTTGTCTGGAATGGTGTAGGGCAGTGGTTCTTGTTGTGTCCTCGAAAATGATGCCAGGAGTCGGTGACTTCAAATCATGCTCTTTTATTAACTTAGGAACCGAACTGGCTCTTTGCAAAAGGTTCGCGGCTTTTATTCTTTTAGCCGCGGCGGCCGCGGCCAATGGCACCACTTTGAATCTCCCGCGATTCGAATAGACCAATCGCGGGAGATTCTTAGCGAGCCAATCGGCGCGGCTCGCCTGACCAATCAGAGTGCCCCGCGCTTTGGCCAATCAAAGCGCGGGGATCTCAAGAATGCTAATTAAGGGACAGAACAGTTCTCAACCTCTGGTCCGTAGACCCCTGGGGAGCCCATGATGTCATAATAGGAGACCTGTGAAAGCTTGAAGAAATATTATGATTTAAAGCTTAAGACTTGGGAGTATGTGGTCAAGGTCCATGGCCACAAAAAGTATTTTAAAAAGGTTTGTGGTGAAGAAAAGGTTGAGGCTCACTAGTTTAGGGTCTCCTGCTTGGACAGGGGATTGGGTTAGAAAACCTCTCAAATCCCTTCCAATTTTGTTATTCTGTATTTTCTAGAAATAAAAGTGTGATCTCAATTGTCTCTTTTCCCAGGGTCAAAGTTGTGTATAAAACCTTTGTTGCAATGTCTGAAAAACAAACTCAGTTCCTAAGTCACATCCACCCATAGTAGTATTTTAATGTTTATTTTATATGTATTTTAATTGTTTTATGCCTTCAAATTAGTTTTTGACTCCTGGTAACTGCCTGGATGACTCCTTGTAGTTTTCTTGGCAAGTTTCTGAGTTTTCAGAAATGATTTGCCATTGCCGGTTTCCTAGGGCTGAGAAAGAAAAATTGGCCCAAGGTCCTCCAAGGGGTTTTGTGCCTAAGACAGGACTAGAACTCACAGTCCCCTGATTCTAGCTTGATTCTTTAACCACAGCGGCAAACTGGCTCTCTGTACTGTATGTACTTATACCTAAGCACAATACAAAAAGGCAATAATAAAAACCCCAACATTACAGGGAGTATTTGGAAACCTTGAAGTGTCAATTTTCTCGTATGTGTGGTAGTAAATTCAAGGTTTGTATGATGGAGTTTCAGATAGATGAACACAAGTACCAAGTTGGATCATTCAATCTAAACTAATCTGTTTCCAGCAGGGACTATCCAGTTAACATTGAGAAGCCCATGAAGAAAGTTGAAAGATTTGTGTATCCCAAATTGTATTGACTCCATCTCCCAGTTGGCATTAATCATCCACTCCTTCTCTTATGGATTTGTTGCTTGTCCCTTTATGAAACCATCTAAGCGCACAGCTGTTATCACAAAAAATATCACTTTTTTTTACTGATCTTAAATTTGCTGCCTGCTAGTTAGATTAAGTGGATATTTCTAAGTGCTATTGATATAAGAAACAGAGAAAACCTCTTCTCTTTGTGCTTTCTCCATATCCCACCTATTGTTCACCCTAATTCCTTTCTCTATATATTAAAAAAAGCCTTACACCTTAAGTCTTCAGAAGCTTCTAAAAATGAAAATGGTTCTTAGAGGATCCCTCAGATCTTGTTCACTGCAGTGTAAGATAGAACTTGGAATAAAAGAGTTGAAAGGGTCCTTGGAGATCTTCTAGTCCAACCCCCCCTGCTTGAACTTGAGACCCTATACCATGTCAGACAATTGTGACCCAGGTTCTTTTTGAAAGCCCACAGGGTCTGAAGGCAAGTTATTCCATGTGTTAATTGCTGTCATTGTTAGGAAATTTCCCCTTAGTTCTAGGTTTCTTCTCTTCCTGGTTAATTTCCAACCATTGTTTCTTGTCTTGTCTTTTGGTGCTTTGGAAAATAGTTTGACCCCCGTGTCCTTGTAGGAGTCCCTCAAATATTGGAACAGTGCAGAGGTGGTATTCAGCAGGTTCTGACCAGTTCTGGAGAACTTGTAGCGAAAAGTTTGAGTAGTTCAGAGAACCGGCAAATACCACCTCTGACTGGCCCCGCTGTCAGGCTACAGAACTTTTTCCCATTCAATTAACAAGAAAGAACTTCTGAAAACCAAACATATCAAAAGGAACCTTTTATTGAGATGAGAAAATTAATGGAGGAGATCAAAGCAGCATCTAAAGTCTCTTAGGCATACAGAGATAGATAAGGGAGTTTAGAACCTTATCTTGATATGTATTTAGTGAAACAAAAGCCAGTATGTTAATTCCTCCCCATCCCTTTTGTAAGGAGCGATCTTTTTCACAGTTTCCCAGGGCATATCTCACTGTGGAATTTTTATGGTCTTTTCATCTCCTGGCTGTGTCTCTCAGAGGTGATAGGTTCCAGCCATCTGGGTTTTTTTCCCTCCATTGTATCATGTGTAGGTTATACAGATTCGATATAAGATTAAATATATTCAGGTTGCATCAAGGAAGGATTTCTTGATCAGTCTCCCCCCCCACCCCGCTTTTCTTCTTCCACCAAAGAAATGACAGATACACAGATCTGAAACCCGCTCCCATCTATTTTCTGCTCCCGAGTCCCAGATAATTGGCTGGGTGTTCTTTTGTTGTCCTGCACAGGAGAACAGAGCTGGAAAGCAGGTTAGTGGGGTGGAGAGGGAATGGGATTTTGCAGTATTCTTCCCCTGCCAGGCCCAGTAAGCCATGTTTACCAAGCCATGCCATGCCCACCTAGCTACACCCACAGAACTGGTAGTAAAATTTTTTGAATCCCACCACTGGAATAGTGCTTTAATCACCCCTAGTCCTTCTTTTCATAAGATAGATGTACCCAATTCTTGCAACCATTCTTTATATGTTTTAGCCTCCACCCCCCCTCCCCCGTTGTTCTTTTCTTCTCTAAAAACATATTTTTAGAGGTACTGCAAAATGTTTAAAAATGGCTATCCATCTTCTACTTAAATTTCTCCAGAAAATGGAGAGATAGTACTGTTCTGTCCCCTCATTAGCATTCTTGAGATCCCCGCGCTTTGATTGGCCAAAGTGCGGGGCACTCTGATTGGTTAGGCGAGCCGCGCTGATTGGCTCGCTAAGAATCTCCCGCGATTGGTCTATTCGAATCGCAGGAGATTCAAAGCGGTGCCATTGGCCGCGGCCGCCACAGCTAAAGGAATAAAAGCCGCGAACTTTCCCTATAGCACCAGTTCGGTTCCTACATCAATAAAAGAGCATGACTTGAAGTCACCGACTCCTGGCATCATTTCCGAGGACACGACACTGGCGACGAAGGTGGGATCCAGATCCTGAACCGAACCACGTGTCCGACGGAAGCCAGACGAATCTCCACGATGGCAAAAATCGCACCCCCCGCACCCTTCAACCCCGCCACCGAGGACTGGGAATCGTACTCCGACTGATTCCGCATGTTCCTCGAGTGCAGCGATCTGAAGGACGCCACTGGCCCGATGAAGCGCGCCGTCTTCCTGACCCACTGCGGGACCAAGGTATTTAAGATGGCCAAGGCACTTGCCAAACCCGCCGACGCGACCGCGATGGACTGGAATGTCCTCGAGCCAATACTTTGGTGGCACTATGCTCCAGAGGTACCCATCCTAATCCGACGCAACGAATTCTACCGTCGGGACCAATGGTCGGGTGAGAGTTTCAGCGACTTTGTCGCTGAACTACGGCGCCTGGGGGGGCTGTGCGAATTCGACAACCTGAACGACGCCCTGCGAGACCGAATCGTGCTTGGCCTGTGGGACCCCGTCCTCCAGAGCCGGCTGATGGCCAAGGGCAACATCAGCCTTGCAGACACCCTCACCGCAGCCGCAGCCGCCGAAGCGACCCGAACATCCGCCGACCGCATGCGCCGACCGAACGCTAGGGACCGCAGCGGGAACAACTACCCTGCAAGGTCGGCCGAGGCCCAACCCGAGACAACCACCCACCAGGGCGATTTCCACTCGGCATCGGGCACTTCTGACGAAGAGGTGGAAATTCATGGCCTCCAGGCAGGCCGCGACCCACGGAACCGGCGGGGTCGTAAGTTGAGGACCAACAGTGCCAGTTGCGGAGGCGACCACCCCAGGTCCGAATGCCGGTTTTTCGAGTCGATCTGCCAGCATTGTGACAAGAAGGGACACATCGCCCGCGTCTGCCGCCTCAAAAAGAACTGCAGCCCGCCCCGATGGGACCAGAGCGAACGGAGGAGAGAGAACACACCACCCCGGACCAGAGATCGCCCCTCTGACAACAGATGGGACCGGAACGGACGATCCCTACGAGGCGGTGAGACCCGGCGAAGAGAGGAGACCCATCAGATGGTCACCATCGGCCACGCCACAACCAATGACGCCTGGAAGGTCTATGTGGAGGTAGGCATCGAGGGCGAGCCATGCAAAATGGAGGTGGACTCCAGGTCCTACCTCTCCATTATAGCATGGCAAGAAATAAAGCGCTTGGTGCCTACCATCCAAAGGAAAAGCCTAGACAGCCAGAGACTAATCGTAAAGGACTACCAGGGAAACCGCATCCCGGTAGTCGGAACCAGACAGTTCAACATAACATACAAAGGGCGCACCGAAAGACTTCCCCTGACAATCGTCGATCGCGACCGCCCAAGCCTACTGGGACTGCAATGGTTCGCCCCGCTCGGCATCGCAGTCACGGGAATCGACCACGTCACCGACGACAGCTGGGAGCAACAACTGGCCCGGGAATTCCAAGAGGTCTTCGACAGAAACCTAGGCAAGTACCGAGGGCCTCTTATATCATTCAACCTAGACCCAAACGTTCCCCCAAAACGCCTAAAACCAAGGCAGGTGCCATTCGCACTTAAACCCAAGATAGACGAGCAAATTGACAAGCTCGTCAAACAAGGGGTCCTACAGCCAATAGACCACGCCCGGTGGGAGACCCCCATAGTCACCCCGATCAAGCCCGATGGGTTGGTGAGGATCTGTGGGGACTATAAGGCCACCCTAAATGGCATGTTGCAACAAAGAGCCTACCCCGTCCCAGTAGTGCAACACCTACTGCATTCACTGGGAGGGGGCAAGGTTTTCGCCAAACTCGACCTCGCCCAGGCATACCAACAGTTGCCAGTCGACGAGGAAACGGCAGAAGCACAAACCATAGTCACCCACTGGGGAGCATTTAAATGCAACCGGCTCCAATTCGGAGTCAGCGTGGCACCGGGAATATTCCAAAGCCTACTGGAAAGACTATTACAAGGCATCAAGGGGGTGGTACCTTACTTCGATGACGTCTTAGTGTCGGCAACCAACCAAGCCGAACTAGAGGGTCGCCTAAGGGAGGTCCTAACCAAATTCAAAGAGACCGGGCTCAAGGTAAAGAGGGAGAAATGCCAGCTATGCACGGAACGGGTAGAATTCCTGGGATACCTCCTAGACCGTCATGGCATTCACCCCACAAACCAAAAAATCAAGGCCATCAAAGAAGCCCCCACACCCAAGTCGAAGACGGAGCTACAGGCATTCCTGGGGCTACTTAACTTTTACAATGTTTTCCTGCCCCAAAAGGCGATGGTGGCGGAACCTTTGCATAGGCTCCTGGACAAGGCGGCGACCTGGACTTGGGGGAAACGCGAGCAAGCCACCTTCCAGAGAACAAAGGACCTCCTCACTTCGGACGCCGTCCTTATACAGTACAATGAGACCCTACCCCTGGTCGTCACATGTGACGCATCACCCTTCGGCATCAGTGCTGTCCTCAGCCATACCCTCCCCGACGGAAAAGAAGCGCCCATCGCGTTCTTTTCAAGGACCCTCACCAAACCGGAGCGGAACTACAGCCAGCTGGACAAAGAGGCTCTGGCTATCGTCGCCGCAGTAAAAAGATTCCACGAGTACCTCTACGGCCGGACATTCACCATCATAACCGACCACAAGCCGCTGCTGGGAATCCTTGCAGGGAACCGGGCCACCCCAAACATTCTGTCTCCCCGAATGACAAGGTGGTCCGAGTTCCTGGCAGCCTACAACTACGGACTCATACACAGACCGGGTAAGACGATCTCCCATGCAGACGCCTTAAGCCGCTCGCCACTACCGGAACCTGACACTGACCCAGCACCCACGACGACCACCCTCAGCATAGAGACTCTACCCAACCTGCCCATAACCGCGTCAGACATTGCCCGAGAGACTAATAAAGACAAACGTCTGGCGCGGGTGTTGCATTGGGTAGAGAAAGGGTGGCCGGAAAGGGACAATGATGAGTCCGTCAAAACATTCCGGAACCGGCAAACGGAACTCTCGTTATTAAAAGGGTGCATACTATGGGGGGATAGGGTGGTCATTCCAGAAAAACTACAAGGGAAAGTTCTGGAACTATTACACGAGGGGCACCCTGGCATCGTTAGAACTAAAGCCCTGGCCAAAAGTTACGCTTGGTGGCCAGGGATGGACAGACAGATTGAGACATGGGTAGCAAAATGCCAACGATGCCAGGAAACTAGGCCAAGCCCACCCACAGCACCTGTCCTAGAGTGGGAAACCCCAAGGGGACCTTGGTCTAGGATCCACATAGACTTCGCCGGGCCCACAAAAGGACACACCTTCCTTATAATAGTAGACGCTTATTCCAACTGGCTGGAGGTAAGCAACATGAGAACAACAACCACGGATTCCGTGATCAAGGAACTCGGCAAACTCTTTGCAACGCACGGCCTCCCAGACGTCGTCGTTTCTGACAACGGGCCCCAATTCACCTTGCTAGAATTCGAAAAATTCCTAGCGGAAAGGGGCATCCGCCACGCGCTGACAGCACCGGCGCACCCGGCGGCGAATGGTAGGGCGGAACGGATGGTGCAATTCACTAAGAAAACCATCCGGAAAATAGACCACGGGGAGATCTAGGAGAAAATAAATAAATTACTCTTCACCCAACACATAACCCCAAATACCACAAAGAATAAGAGCCCAGCCGAACTGTTAATGGGGAGGAAATTAAGGTCCCCACTCGACAGATTACACCCCACGTATAACCCGGAGAAGCCCCCAGACTCAACCAGCAAACACCGAACTTTCGCACCAGGCGACCTCGTGTACGCAAAAAACCTGACGGGACACCCATTATGGGTACCGGCCGTCATCACACAAATAACAGGCCCACACTCGTACCGGCTACAAACAACAGACGGACGAGCCTGGAAACGCCACATCGACCAATTAAGGTCGAGGACGACCACCCAAGAGACCACTGACGCACAAGCAGGCAAAATCAACCACAACACAAACCAAGGGGGGAGGGAATACCCAGGGGACCAAAACCAAAGAAGAATAAACCAACCATACTTACCAGAAAGCAGCCAGCACGACCCCTTGCCAGGAAGAGACAGCCAGGCCAGCTCAACCGACCCGGGGAGACCGAGCGGGAGCGGCAAAACCCGCAGCTCAACCAACCCGGGAAGCCCAGGAGGGAGCTACGGAGAGTGGCCCGGCCCGACCGACCAGCCGGTTCCCGTGACGGCATCTGGAGAAGCAGAGACCCCGACCGAACCGGCCGGGATCCAACCTACGACTGAGCTGCGCAGGTCCAGTAGGCTAAGACGGAGCCCCGCCTACCTACGGGACTACGCGACGTAAGGACTAAACCAAGAGGGGAGGGGTGTTCTGTCCCCTCATTAGCATTCTTGAGATCCCCGCGCTTTGATTGGCCAAAGTGCGGGGCACTCTGATTGGTTAGGTGAGCCGCGCCGATTGGCTCGCTAAGAATCTCCCGTGATTGGTCTATTCGAATCGCGGGAGATTCAAAGCAGTGCCATTGGCCGCGGCCGCCGCGGATAAAGGAATAAAAGCCGTGAACTTTCCCTATAGCGCCAGTTCGGTACCTACATCAATAAAAGAGCATGATTTGAAGTCACCAACTCCTGGCATCATTTCCGAGGACACGACAAGTACTTCCCAGAAAATGGGGAGGCTACTACTTCACTTTCAAAACATGTATCCCCACTCATGGTTCTTTCCTTTTAGGCAAAAATACCATAGATGGAGACTTTTGCAGTCAGGTCAAGTGAACAATTGTTTTGATAGCTGTTGAGCCAAGGTAATTAAATGAGAAAAGGCAAGCTGCTGCTACACATGGACCAGGAGAATGGTGTAAGGGGCTGCAACTCTAGAGGCATTTGTCACAATTTTTTTCCTTGCATCAGATAAACTGATGCCTCAGAAGAAGCTCTTGTAGTATCTGTCTTGGAAGACAAGCTGGAAATAGATTTACTGAGCTACAAGCATGTCGTTGTAGAAGATAACAAATGCCCTGCTCAACAATACATCAAATATATGGATGGGGAAATGCGGACAAATCCAAAGAAAAGCTTGAGAAATCTGTAAATTATGGCACAGAGTGAGAAAAAACTAGCTGCACATTCAGCACAGAGGCTGTCAAGTTGGTATCATGGAGAGGTGACAGGACAATCACAGGCGCAAACATTGTGTTGCTTTGCTTATTACCAATAAATAAGTGGTTTACATAAAGTTACTCATGGGAGGGCACCTGATTGTTTTTTTATTGTGATGGCTCCAGGATCTGAAAAAGCTGAGATGGTGATTCATCTACTTTCCTGGCTCAGCTTTAGGGGAATCAGATAACAACCAAGAAAGTATTCTAGGCTTCATGTTCCTCTGTTAAAAGCAGTTTCGTTGACAGCACAGAGTTCCTCCTTTTTTTTTTCTTCCTTTGATGCATCCTTTTGTCTTCTATGGGTGACTTTGTAGACCAAGGTTCTTCAAACTTGGCAAGTTTAAGACTTGTGAACTTCAACTCCCAGAATTCCTAAGCTAGCATGACTGGAGGAGGAATTCTGGGAGTTGAAGTCTACAAGTCTTAAAGCTGACAAGTTTGAAGACCCCCGTTCTAGACCAATATCTCTTATAGTAAGATGTGTGGACTTCAACTCTCAGCATGCTGGCTGAGAATTCTGGAAGGTGAAGTCAACACATTTTATAGTTGCCAAGGTTGAGAAGGGAGATCTTCCAAGAATGCTCTCTCTGCTTTCCTATTTAGTTTTTTTTTATCGCATCTTGATTATTTTTATAAATAACTCAAGGCAGCAAACATACCAATACTTCTCCCACCTCCTATTTTCTGCACAATAACCCTGTGAGGTGAGTTGGGGTGAAAGAAAGTGACTAGGCCAGCTGGCTTTCATGCCTAAAATGGGATTATAACACAAAGTCTTTTGGTTTCTAGCTTGGTGCTTTATGCTGGAGAAGACTTGTCTATAAAATGCAACGAGTGCTTGAAGACTGGAGAACAAATTGCAATTATTTCTTGAAAATTCTATGTTTTATTTGGAACTTTGGCACTGTTCTGTCCTTAATTTACATACTCGAAATCCCCGCGCTTTGATTGGCTAAAGCGCGGGGATTTCTGATTGGCCAGGCGAGCCGCGCCGATTGGCCCGTTTGAAGTCTCCCGCGATTGGCTCACTCCAAGAGCGGGAGACTTGAATCGCTGCCATTGGCCGCGGCCGCCGCAGCGAAAAGGATAAAAGCCGCGGGCTTTTTCCTTTTCGCCGGTTCGGTTCACAACTACTAAATAAAGAGCTTGAAACGTAGTCACCGACTCCTGGCGTCTTTTTGCGGACACGACACTGGCGACGAGGGTGGGATCCCGACCCTGAACCGAACCCCGTGTCCGACAAGAGCCAGATTTAGCACCGGAATGGCAAAAATCGCACCGCCCGCCCCCTTCAACCCCGCCACCGAGGACTGGGAATCGTTCTCAGACCGTTTCCGCATGTACCTCGAGTGCACCGGAATGAAGGACGCCCCGGGCCCGCTAAAACGCGCCGTTTTCCTCACCCATTGCGGAACCGAAGTTTTCCAGATGGCCAAAGCATTGGCCAAGCCGGCCGACGCAACCGCCATGGACTGGGACGTCCTCGAACCTATCCTTCGGCGACATTACGCCCCCGAGGTCCCCATCCTGATCCGGCGCAACGAATTCTACCGGCGGGACCAGAAACCGGGCGAAAAACTGAGCGACTTCGTCGCAGAGCTACGGCGCCTGGGAGGACTCTGCGAATTTGAAGGTCTGAACAGCCTCCTAAGAGACCGATTCGTACTCGGCCTATGGGACCCTGCACTCCAGAGCCGACTTATGGCTAAGGGCGACATCAGCCTAGCAGACGCCCTCACCGCAGCCGCAGCCGCAGAAGCGACCCGCACTTCCGCTGACAGCATGCGAAAACCAGACGCAAAGGGCGGAAACAACAACCCGGCAAGGTCGGCCGACCCAAAAAATGAATCAACCGCACATTACGGCGATTTCCAGTCCGCATCCAGCACGTCAGAAGACGAGGAGGACATACATCGAGTGCAGACGGGGCGCGGCGACCAACGGAACCGAAGAGGTCGTAGGTCGAGGACCAACTGTGCCGGTTGCGGCGGCGACCACCCCAGATCTGAATGCCGATTTTTTGACTCTATCTGTCGGCATTGTGAAAAAAGAGGACACATCGCTCGGGTTTGTCACCAAAAGAAGACTCGCAGTCCACCCAGATGGGACCAACACGATCATAAAAGGGAAAGCCCCCCGCCCAGGACCAGAGATCGCCAATCGGACAGCCGGTGGGATCGGATCCAGCGACCCTCAAGAGGCGGCGACAGCCGGCGCAAGGAAGAAACCCACCAGACGGTAACCATCGGCCACGCCATATCCGACGGCGCCAGAAAGGTACACGTAGAAGTCCATATTGAAGGCCAACCGTGCAAAATGGAGGTGGACTCCGGGTCCTACCTCTCCATGATTGCATGGCACGAGATAAAACGGTTGGTGCCCACCCTCCATAAGAGGAACATAAACGCCCAAAGACTTATTATAAAAGACTACCAAGGAAACCGCGTCCCGGTAGTGGGCACCAAGAACTTTAATGTGACTAATAAGGGCCGCACCGAACAACTCCCACTCACAATCGTCGATCGCGACCGCCCAAGCCTGCTGGGCCTACAATGGTTCGCCCCGCTCGACATCGCTCTCACGGGAGTCAACCACGTCACCGACGACGGCTGGGAACAGCGGCTAGCCCAGGAGTTCCGGGAGGTCTTCGACGGAAGCCTGGGCAAGTACCAGGGGCCCCTTATCTCATTTGAACTAGACCCTAGTGTTCCCCCCAAGCGACTAAAACCTAGGCGGGTACCATTCGCCCTAAAACCTAAGATTGACGAGCAGATTGACAAGCTCGTCAAACAGGGGGTGTTGCAGCCAATAGACCATGCCCGATGGGAGACCCCAATAGTGACCCCGGTCAAGCCAGACGGGTCAGTGAGAATTTGTGGGGACTATAAGGCCACCCTAAATGGCGCATTGCAACAAAGCGCCTACCCCGTCCCAATCGTGCAACACCTACTGCACTCATTGGGAGAGGGCAGGGTCTTTGCCAAGCTCGATCTCGCCCAGGCATACCAACAGTTGCCGGTCGACGAAAAAACAGCGGAAGCCCAGACCATCGTTACCCATCGGGGGGCCTTCAAGTGCAACCGACTCCAGTTCGGAGTCAGCGTGGCACCAGGCATCTTTCAGAGCCTGATGGAACGTTTGCTGCAGGGCATCAAGGGGGTGGTGCCCTATTTCGATGACGTATTGGTGGCGGCGCCAAACGAGGCTGAATTAGAAAACCGGCTCAGAGAGGTCTTAACAAAATTTAAAGTAACGGGACTAAAAGTAAAAAGGGAGAAATGCCAACTGTGCACGGAGCGAGTGGAATTCTTGGGCTACCTTCTAGACCGGCATGGCATTCACCCCACAAGTAAAAAAGTGAAAGCTATCAAAGAGGCCCCCACCCCTAGGTCTAAGACTGAATTACAGGCTTTCTTGGGGTTGCTGAACTTTTATAATGTTTTCCTACCCCAAAAGGCAACGGCGGCGGAGCCTTTGCATAGGCTCCTGGATAAGGCGGCAACCTGGACTTGGGGGAGACGGGAGCAAGCCGCCTTCCAAAAAACCAAAGACCTCCTCACCTCCGACGCCGTCCTGATCCAGTTCAGCGAAACCTTGCCCCTGGCCGTCACTTGCGACGCATCACCTTTCGGCGTCGGCGCTGTCCTCAGCCATACCCTTCCTGACAAAAAAGAAGCACCCATCGCGTTCTTTTCCAGGACTCTGACCAAGCCAGAGCGGAACTATAGCCAGCTGGACAAAGAAGCTTTGGCTATAGTTGCCGCCGTTAAGCGGTTCCATGAATACCTTTACGGCCGCCCTTTTACCATTGTGACAGACTATAAGCCGTTGCTGGGCATCCTTGCAGGAGATCGAGCCACCCCAAACATTCTGTCTCCCCGGATGACAAGGTGGTCCGAGTTCCTGGCAGCCTACAGCTACGAACTGATACACAAGCCGGGTAGGAAGATTTCGCACGCGGACGCTTTAAGCCGCTCGCCCTTACCAGACTCCGATCCTGACCCAGCACCAACGACAAACACCCTTAACATCGAAAACCTGCCCAACCTACCCATAACCGCGTCAGACATTGCCAGAGAGACTATTAAAGACAGGCGTCTGGCGCGGATTTTGCATTGGGTGGAAAAAGGTTGGCCAGAAAGGGACAATGACGAGTCCGTTAAGACATTTAGAAACCGCCAAACCGAACTCTCGCTGCTTAAGGGGTGTATCTTATGGGGTGACAGGGTGGTCATCCCGGACAGGCTGCAAGGGAAGGTTTTAGAGATGTTGCATGAGGGGCATCCTGGCATCGTCAGAACTAAAGCCCTGGCCAGAAGTTACGCTTGGTGGCCAGGGATGGACAAGCAGATAGAGGCATGGGTAGCTAGGTGCCAACGATGCCAGGAGACAAGACCCAGCCCACCCGCAGCACCCATCCTGGAGTGGGAAACACCAAGGGGGCCCTGGTCCAGAATCCATTTGGACTTTGCCGGTCCCACAAATGGGCATACCTTTCTAATAACAGTTGACGCTTACTCCAACTGGTTGGAGGTAAGCGACATGAAATCTACCACCACGGAGGCCGTAATCAAAGAACTTTGCAAACTCTTTGCAACACACGGCCTCCCAGACGTCGTCATCTCCGACAACGGGCCCCAGTTTACTTCCCTCGACTTCGAGAGATTCCTGGCAGAGAGGGGCATCCGCCACGCATTGACAGCACCGGCGCATCCGGCGGCGAACGGTAGGGCGGAACGGATGGTACAATTTACCAAAAAAACCATCCGGAAAATGGACCACGGGGAGATCCACGACAAAATTAACAAACTCCTCTTTATACAACACATCACCCCGAACACCACTACCAACAAAAGCCCAGCCGAGTTACTAATGGGTAGGAAGCTGAGGTCCCCACTTGACAGGTTACACCCAACATATAACCCGGAGCGGCCCCCAGACTCAAGCACAAAATACCGAACATTCGCACCCGGCGACCTCGTGTATGCGAAAAACCTGACGGGGGACCCCCTATGGATCCCAGCCGTCATCACCCAAATCACAGGCCCACGGTCGTACCGGCTCCAAACCACAGACAGGCGAGCCTGGAAACGACACATTGACCAGCTCAGGTCACGGACAGCAACAGAGTCCAACCCCCAAAACACGAACCAAGGGGGGAGGGAATACCCGAATAAACAAACGCAAGAAAAAATAAACCAGCAGTACTTACCGGAACGCAGCCATCGCGAGTCCCCACCGGAGAAGAACCACCTAGCCAGCTCAACCAACTCGGAGAAACCAAGCGGGAGCGGCGAAACCCGTAGCTCAACCAACCCGGAAGGCCCAGGTGGGAGCCACGGAGAAGGAACCGGCCCGATCATCCAACCGGTTCGCACAGAAGAGGGAGCAGCCAAAGACTTGACCGCTCCGGCCGGAATCCAGCTTGCAACTGAGTTGCGCAGGTCAAGTAGGACTAGACGGAGCCCCGCCTACCTACGTGACTACACAACATAAGGACTGTACCAAGAGGGGAGGGGTGTTCTGTCCTTAATTTACATACTCGAAATCCCCGCGCTTTGATTGGCTAAAGCGCGGGGATTTCTGTTTGGCCAGGCGAGCCGCGCCGATTGGCCTGTTTGAAGTCTCCCGCGATTGGCTCACTCCAAGAGCGGGAGACTTGAATCGCTGCCATTGGCCGCGGCCGCCGCAGCGAAAAAGATAAAAGCCGCGGGCTTTTTCCTTTTCGCCGGTTCGGTTCACAACTACTAAATAAAGAGCTTGAAACGTAGTCACCGACTCCTGGCGTCTTTTTGCGGACACGACAGGCACCAAGCCTCTTCTCAAAGATTTTAACTTGATTGGATTTTTTTAAAAAAGTACTTCTTTCCCACAGGACCATCCATGAAAACAGAAGCAATGAGATTGTCCCCTAGATTTGTGGTTCATGGAGAAATGAAGTAATTCCTCCAAAACTCTAGAGATTTGTGGAGTTTGAAGTTCAGAAATTAGAAAACTTGGAAAAAGAAATCTTTTTATGGAAGTTAGGAACGGCAAACCAGCATTTCAGTTATTTCTTCATCAGTCGGGATAATCCTAAAGCAGTATTTTCCTCAAGTTAGGGTCAAAAAACATCATCACAACAAATACTGCAGAGCGTTCCACTTTCTAAATCATTGTGCTACAGAAGCCTCACTCATCAAACAATGTAAACTCTACTGTATTGATCTCCCTAAACAAAAGTATGTAACAACAACTAAAAGAACAGCTCCATAGAACAATAACATTCAGGAGAATAAATTTGATCAGCACCAAGAATGGCTGATAAAATATAGTGTGGGTATTGTGATTTTTGTTATATTGACCATCATTACCATCATGATCCATCCTACTGGGATTTTGCACCCAGATGTTGGGCTTAATGCCTTCTACTGTAGCACTGCGGTCCCAACCTTTCTGACTTTATGGACCAGCAGAGATGGCGGTGGGGACAGGAGAAAGATGGTTCTGTGCCAGAGGTGATATTTAGCAGGTTCTGACTAGTTCTGGAGAAACGGTAGCAGACATTTTGAGTAGTTTGGAGAACTGGCAAATATCATGTCCGACTGGCCCCGCCCCCATCTATTCTCCGCCTCCCGAGTCCCAGCTGATTGGCTGGGTCTTCTTTGGTTGCCCTGCACACGAGAACAAAGCTGGAAAGCAGGTTAGTGGGGTGGGGAGGGAATGGGATTTTGCAGTAATCTTCTCCTGCTGCGCCCACCAAGCCACGCCATGCCCACCAAACCGCGCTCACAGAACCAGTAATTTTTTTTTTTAAACCACCACTGTTCTGTGCAAACAGTGGGCAAATAGTCTTGTACATCCAGGACCATTTGTGCCAGAGGTGGGTATGGGCCCACCACTTGTACAAATGGAGCTTTGCGTGTTCACACACGCACCTGGCACTTGCACAAGTTGAGCTGCGCATGCTTGCCTGCCCCTTATGTGTCCCAGTTCCAAACGGGCCATGGCCCAGTACTGAGCTACAGACCAGGGATTAATTGCTCTACTGCTGGGGTGTCAAACTCAAGGCCTGCAGGCTGGATCTGGCCTGCAGGGTGTTGAGATCTGGCCTGCAGGGCTGCCCTGGAACACAGCGAAGGACTGACCTGCGGTGCCTCTGCCAGTGAAAAAGGAGCTCAGAATGGCTACACGCAGTGCCCGTTTTGCTGGCAGAGGGTTGCAGGAAGTCATCACAGCCGAAAATGGAGCCCGGGGAGCAGCGGTAGGATTCAAAAATGTTTACTACCAGTTGTATGGGTGTGGCTTGGTGGGTGTGGCTTGGTGGCATGAAAGGGGAAGGATACTGTAAAATCTCCATTCCCTCTCCACTTCTGAGGGAAAGTTACTGCAAAATCCCATTCCCTCCCCATCCCACTCACCTGCTTTCCAGCTCCTTTCTCCTGTGCAGGGCAGCCAAAGAAGACCCAGCCGATCAGCTGGGACTGGGGAGTCAGAGGGGGCGTGCATAAGCACACCAACAGGCCTACCATCCCTGTCCTATTGTTTCTTTTATATTTTTTTAAATTTTTCTTATATATATCCATGTATTCATAACTATGTTTTTACTTATACCTATTATCTTGTAAGCAATTGACAAATAAAAATAAATAAAAATAAAATAAAAATAGTATAGATGGGGACAGAGCCAGTCAGAGGTGTTTTTTCCAGTTCTCCGAACCTGCTGAATACCCCCTCTTCCAGGGCATAGGCCTCCCCAAACTCTGTTTTTGCTGGCAGAGTGCTAGCAAATCCAACTACTAGCAAAAGTGGATCCCTCCAGCCCTGCCTGGGCCACCACAGCAACTATCCAGGGCCCAGGATGTATTGATTGCAAGAGTCACCAAATGATCATTATGATCCATCCAGTCTGTTAATAATCACTTTCCACCCACATTCTTTTCTAATCTCCCATCTCAGTAGAAGATATACCACAGAATGGAGGGAGATATAATCTCTTATGCGGGATATTTATTAATTCATTTCACTCATCAAGGTATTTTTATACCAGTCTTTAAAGCAGAAAGCTTTCTAAGCTTGCTTTCCTCAAATACAAAAATACCATACATATAATCTTAAATAAGGACAGGGAAGCCACCATCCACTAAAACAGCAGGATAACCACTGATGACAATCCAGACCATCAGAAAGCCAATTAAAAATAGCTGAAAGCAAAGGCAGCCATGAGAAGGGGAGGGGGAGCAAATGACACAATCAGTGTCACAACACGAATAAGAAACTGTTTTTGAGCACACTCTCTGGGCGCCCTTGCTTCTGGCTGAAACATAATAAAGTACACGTCGACAACTCTTCAGGGCAATATCTTCATGTCATATTTAAGACAAGACATTGGAACAAATCAGTTGAACTCCTTTTGGACAAAAGGGCAAAAGTCAAAAGATTATTCAATCTCCTCCACTGTTTTTTAAACTAAGTCTTTCTCTTCATTCAATAACCTTTTAGTAGTTGGCTTCAAGTTATAAACAAATCTCAGCAAAAAAAAAAAAAAAGTCAGCTCCAGAGCATTAAGTAAGGGTCACTTATGTCCTTTCCCCTGTTATTTCAATAATTATTGGACTCTTCTGCTTTATACTAAATTCCTCCTCTGATAAATCTTGTCTTCTGTCCCATTTCTTTGGTTTAGTAGCTACTTCCTTAGCTACTCCTCCTAAATATTGTTTTTATAGTAATAATACAGATGTACGTATATTTCATTGAGGGCCACATCAGGGTTGTATTTGACCTCAAGGGGCTGGGTTAGGCAAGCTGGGGAGGGTGCGGCCAGCATGGGCGTGGCCAGTGTGGGGTGGCCAGCTCAACATCACCAGTGTTAGGGGCACCTATGGTGGCCAAGTGCTAAGGCGGGACTTCCCTCAGACTCTCCTTCACTCTCCTTATAATTTCCTTCCTTCCTTCCTTCCTTCCTTCCTTCCTTCCTTCCTTCCTTCCTTCCTTCCTTCCCTCTTCATTCTCCTTTCTTCTTCCTTCCCCTCTTTCCTTATTTTTCCTTCCCTGCTCTTTTCCCATTTTTCCTTCTTTTTCCTTGTCTTTCCTCTTTCCTGTTCTCCTTTCCTGTCCCTTCTTGCATGCTCATATGCAAAAGGGAAAACATTTCTCCTTTTGTTTTCCTTTTAGTTTGTTTTGCGAGCCCTCTGCCAACAAAAATGAATTTGAAATGGCTGTGTGTGTGCCCAGTTTTTGGTTACAACAGCCTCCTGCAACCCTCTCCCAGGCTCCATTTTTGTACAGCGGGATGATCCTTTGCTGTTTCCAGGGCAACCCCACAGACCAGAGCTAAGCTTCCTGTGGGCTGGATCTGGCCCATGGGCCTTGAGTATGATACCCTGTTCTAGGGTATTAATAAGCATATACTGAACAATGCCAAAATGAAGCTTCCATGTATTATTTTTTACTTTTCTCGTTACATCAAATTCTGCCCTCAGAAAAAGCAGTGTTTATGTATGCATTTGGGTTGAGATGTTTTAGTGTGTGTCATTTTAAACATGCACTAGGGCATATACTAATAGATTGTGATTCAGCTGTTTGTCCTGTCACATCTGTACCATGCTGCTGTCTTTGTGTGAAGACATAGAGATACACACAAAACATCTCAACAAATGGTGATAAATTGTTGCATACATTCATATCAAGATTGTCTTGGGCTATGTTCCATCAATAGTGAAGCTCACATCCCAACAAATGCTGTGTATAGAAAAGAAGCAATTAGATGCACTGAGATTTTTCTAACTTTGAACTATATTCTAAATCTTTTGACTTTGAAAGCAGCTTCTTCATCCAAGTGTATGAAATTAGTTTTTGTTTTCTTAATTGCTTGTTGTGCAGTTTGGCACCATCATTTTTGAGTCAAATGCTTCTGATTACTTTCTCCTCCAGTCAAATAAAAGCTTTAACCAAAGCCAAGATTTTCATCTCTCTAATTGCAAATGTTGGCATTCTGGAGCACAGCATAAAACTGGGAGAGTAGCAGTAACAATGTGGAAATCACATTAAGAAGAAGATGCTGCATTATTCCACTGATTGGTAATGGATCCAAATGGGGACTGGAAATTACTGGAACTTGCCAAACCAAGATCCCAAGCACAAATATCACTCTCTCAACAAAGTACCAATATACTATACATTAAGTCTAAATTTTATAACTCAGGCAGTATAAAGTCACTCTGACAGTTAATACCTATTCCTGACTTCTGATATGAAGGAATCTCATTTATTTTCATAGGTGGTGTACATAGTCTACAGGAAATCAGGTCTCTTCAAATCCTTTTGCAAATGAAAGAAAGCAGTTGTAACCTGGTTAGGGATGCTTCTAGAATTCTTGTTTCATCCCACCCCCAGGGTTTTAGATTTCCAAACTATGTAGTTTCTGAAATGAACTGCTTTAGGTCTTATTTGAAAGTATATGCAAAGTGACTGCACCAAGATGCTGTTTGTATTCTGCCCTGCAGATGTTCTGGAATACTTCAATAGCAATAGTTACAGTGCACCAAGAGCATCATAATGAACTCATTCAATCACATCAAGATTGCTTTTATAAGACTAGACACAAAGGCCTCCTCCTTATCATCATCATCCTGTGAATGCATGTTGGGCAGCAAGTGCTTTCCAACAGTTTTGATCATTTGCAACATCTTTGACATTGTCCCAAGGGATATTAATAATCTTAAGATTTTCCTTAAGTGTTTGGCACCAACTTTTCCCGAGCCTGCCTCATTTCCTCTTTTCTCCAGGAGGTATGAAACAATTTCTGGATGCCAGTCTTTAAGTATACATAAGGTAGGGCCAAGAAGTCATATTCAACATCTATTCACAGTTCTCAATAAGTTTCTAAATCTATCTGATCTCTAAAGATTGACAATTCCATGTTGCAATTCATGTTGAAAACTAACTACTAATCTGTCATCAATTGCTGGACATTCTTTTGGCTTTACTTCAACACTGTCCTTTTGTGGTTTGACATCCTTCAGGCTGTTGTTGTTGATTATAATCAACCAGGAGAAGAAGAAGATTTTGGTGAATTTCTTCTTAAAATTATCAACATCTTCTTTTAATGACCTCCATAATCCCTTGCGGGGTGGAGTGTGAGGAACTGAATGGGGCTAGCAAAGTGTTTTAATGGCCGGATGGCCTTCCTGTCAACAGTGAAGAGTTTTGTTCAGCAGATATATTCTCCGTGTTCGCACAGCGAAAAATGTCTGCCTCTACCTAGGATTGAACTCACAGCCTCCTGATTAGAGGAAAGAGCTCCACTTCTAGGTCACCGTACCACTCCTATTTCTTCTTAAAATTATATAACTAAACAATACAAGCTAACCCAAAGAAATAGTCTGCCTTTCAATTTACAGTCATAGTGGTTAAGGCAGGGGTCTCAAACTCGCAGCCCGTGGGCCAATTGCAGCCTGCAGGACGATATCCTGTGGCCCCCACCATGATATGAAAGTATAATATTAGTGCGGCCCGCTTGTAATATTTGTGTTTTAATAGTTTTTTTGGTAAATCTAACATGGATCTCTCTTGGTAGACTGTTCCTCATCGCATATCTTGTGAAGACTCGCTATATCTCATCTACTCCATCCATCATCTTTTCCTCTGTTATTCCCAGAGCTCCAGCCAAGATTTCTATCATTACTGCAGCCAAATTTTGTCCTTTTTCTTCCTCTATGTTTTGGAATCTGAGGTAAAATTCTGATCTGTCCATCTCCCACCTCAACATCCCACTTTTATCTTGTTCAACAATTGTTAATCTGCTGTCGATGTTTCCAATTGTCTCATCTCTTTGTTTATCTTTCTCTTCCATTTTTTGGAGTCTTTCATCGTATTTCACCATCAATTGTTAAATGTTTTCAATTTTTTCATCAGTCTTCATGATTCTTTGTTCAATGCTCTCCATTCTTTGTTCAATACTCATTTTAAGTTCTTGAATTCCTTGCATAACCATCGTTAGATCCATTTGTGCTTTATCTTGCTTTGCCATTGTTAAAAGTCATCCTCCAGCTGATGGGGAGGCAGGAGCAGAGATTAAGATGCCAGAAGGTAAAATTTTCTTACTCATTTGGATAGCTCCAGGTCTTCAAGCTCTTTTAATCCAATTGGTAAGGTGGCCAATTATAATCCAATTAGGAAAAAGGAAAACTTAAGAAAAAGCCAATAAAAAATAAAAAGCCCAAAATTGAAAAGAAAAAAGGATTAAAAATAAAAATAAAAAGGAGGTTCTTCGGGTTCTTCTAAACCTTAATCCTGTTATGGGATAGTCAGTTGTTGTTCAAAAATAAAAAAATATCAAAAATATCAATTCCTGACTAAAATGTTGCTGGAAAAAGAGGTGAATTACAGATGGCTGATTCCAGAAGAATTAATGTTTACATGGCAAGAACAGAGACACATAATTGATTCAATTGAGAAAGCAGAAATATTCCACATGAATTCTTCAAAAGAAGAGAAATAGAGATAGAAAAAGAGACCATCTCAACTGAACTTTAAGATGACCAAATGGGAATGGGAAAAGAAGAAGGTGCAGTAGGTGGACAAGTGGAGACCAAAGAACAACATGAAGAAAGATCGACGAGAGCTGTTAGACCTAAATATAAAACATAATTATGGAGGAAAAAAATTGATTTCTATGAATATAAATGGACTGAATTCAGCTACCAAAAGAAGAAAAACTTTTCATAGATTAGAGAAATTAAAATTTGATATAATCTGCTTACAGGAAGTACATATTAAAAAACATCAACATTTATTGATATGATCAAAATTAGGGAAAATTTTTACTTCCCCGACTCATTGTAAGAAAAGAGGAGTGGCTTTATATATTAAAGAATCTATTCCAGCCAAACTGATCTATAATGATGAAGATGGAAGAGTATTAATGGTTGAAATAGTGGATAATAATGCAAAAACACTCCTGGTTGCAATTTATGCCCCGAATGATAAACAAGAAGAATTTTATAAAAGGTTACATATGAAAGCAATCGAACTGGACTAAATTAACATAGTTATGATGGGAGATTTCAATGGAATTGTAGATAATAAATTGGACTATACAGCGACAGCATCAAGACAAAATAGAAAGACTCTCCCTAAATCCTTCTTCAAAATGATAGATGAATTAAATTTAAAAGATATATGGAGAGAATGAAATGCTAAAACTCAACAGTATACTTTTATTCAGATAGATGATTATCATGGTCCACAATAGATATGATTTGTGTTGTGAATGAATAATATCAAATAGAGTTATCTTGAGCTTGAAGTCAAGTGCAGGGTTCTGGCCCTGCACTTCTGATTGGCTGTTAATGGCAGGATCGGATTGGTCCGTTCAGGAGCATCTGATTGGCCATTAACAGGCCAGTCTCATTGGTTAATGGAGCTAGCGCTCCCGAATTGCTATTGGTTGAATAGTTAATAAGTTGCCTATATAAGGAAGGCTATAGCAGCCATCCAGTTTGAGCTGTCACACCATGTAAATAAAGAGTTTGAAGTTCACTGTTTCTACCGGCTCGTCTCCATTATTCACACCCATGCTCCAGACTTAACACTGGTGACGAAGGTGGGATTGGATGACATCAGAGCCAACTAAAACAATGACAAAGACAACCAAGCACTTGGCTGAAATGCACAATGGCGGAACCATGTCCAGCGGCATAGTACCACCCGCTCTGTTCGACCCAGCTCAAGAGGACTGGGAGTCCTACATGGACCGTTTCCAAATGTTTTTGGAAACGAATAATCTGAAGGATGCCACAACTGGGAAGAAACGGGCGGCATTCCTAATGCACTGCGGCCTGATGGTATTCAAAATGGCTAAGGCATTAGCGAAACCGGCTGAAGTGAAGGCCATGGACTGGGACGTCCTCGAACCGCTACTAAGGGCCCACTATGCACCAACCTTTCCAACGCTCGTAAGACGACACAAGTTCTATCAAAGAAACCAGCAGAAAGGAGAAAGCATTGCTGATTTCGTTGCAGACCTCCAGAACTTGGGAGGCCTTTGCAATTTCGCCGACCTAGAGGAGGCCTTGAGAGACCGAGTAGTTCTCGGGTTAGATGCTCCAAACGTACAGAGCAAAATAATGGCTAAGGGCGGCATTAGCCTTTCCGATGCCATCGCTGAGGCTATGGCAGCGGAGGTGACCAAGAAGTCGGCTGCCCAACTATGCCGGAATCGCGCTCCAGCACACCAACCAGCCAGCAAAGTTTCACCTAAGTCAGAAGGACAGCTTCAGACAACCCACCATGAGGACCTCTCTTCGTCGTCAGACAGCGACAAAGAAGAGGTCCATCGCCTGCGGACCATTACCCGAAATCCCAGCAACTGTGCGCTGGCTGCGGGGCCAACCATTACTGTTCCGATTGCAAATTCCGCGACGCACTCTGCCATGAGTGCGGGAAACGAGGCCATATTGGACGGGTCTGCAGAAGTCTCCTCGGACCCAGCCAGACCTCGAAGCATACCAATCTCCGCCAATCAACAGGGAATCGCCCTGTAAGGCGAGAACCAGCAAACCACTCCTACAGAAACCGACCCATGAATCGCCCAACAAGACGAGAAGAGGCCCACCAAACACTCACTATCGGCCACGCCTCTTCACTAGATGCTAGGAAAATTTGAGTCAAAGTGGACATCGAAAATCAGCCTTGCCAAATGGAAGTTGACTCGGGATCGTCTCTTTCAATGGTCTCCTGGAAGACCCTCAAGCAACTCATCCCCACTATCTGGCGCCAAGACCTTCAATTCCAACGGCTCGTGTTAAAGGACTACCAGGGGAACCGGATTCCAGTTGTAGGATCCAGTAGAGTTCGGGTCGCGTTCAAGAACCGCACGGCGTACTTACCCCTGACGGTGATCGACAAGGACCGGCCTAGCCTGTTAGGCCTGCAATGTTCGCACCACTCGGCATTGAAGTGGCAGACATTAACCGAATCGGCGGCAGTGACTGGGAGGAGGACCTCGCCCACGAATTCAGGGATGTCTTCGCAGAAAAGCTAGGTGAGTACAAAGGGACTCCAATATCTTTTAGCCTTAATCCAAAGATAGCTCCCATCCGCCTTAAGCCTCGTCGAGTTCCATTTGCTCTAAAGCCGAAAATCGACGAACAGCTTGATAAGTTGATAGCCCAGGGAGTTTTAAAGCCAACCGACCACTCCCCATGGGAAACACCAATCTTGACACCAATTAAGCCGGACGGCTCCATTAGAATTTGTGGGGACTATCGAGCCACCCTAAACTACGCCCTGCAACAAAATCCATATCCGGTGCCGGTGGTGCAACACCTCCTCCATTCCCTGGGGGGTGGAAAAGTCTTCGGTAAACTAGACTTAGCTCAGGCTTATCAGCAACTGCCGGTTGATGAAAAAACAGCACAGGCACAAACTATCGTAACACACCGAGGTGCCTTTAAGTGTACGCAGCTTCAATTCGGAGTCAGTGTAGCCCCGGGGATCTTTCAGAGCCTAATGGAGAGACTATTGCAGGGGATCAAAGGCGTTGTCCCTTACTTTGACTATGTGCTCATTGCTGCCCCCACTCCAAAAATTTTACGGGATCGTTTAAGACTGGTTTTATAAAAATTCCAAGAAGCAGGCCTGAAAGTGAAGAAAAATAAGTGCAAGCTTTGTACAGATTGTGTTGAATTCTTAGGGTACTTGATTGACAGTCAGGGTATTCACCCTACCGATAGCAAATTGAGAGCAATAAAAAATGCTCCCAGACCCTGGAACAAGGCTGACCTCCAGGCGTTCTTAGGCCTCATCAATTTCTATAACGTATTCTTGCCGCACAAGGCGACTGTCACTGAACCTTTACATCGCCTACTAGATAAAAAAGCAATTTGGGTATGGGGTCACAGAGAAGAGCAGGCATTCCGTAATGTAAAAAGACTACTGACTTCTGACGCTGTACTAATGCAGTACAATGAGACTTTACCATTAAATATCACATGTGATGCATCACCTTTTGGAGTGGGCGCCATTTTGAACCATGTATTACCTAATGGTAGCGAAGCTCCTGTTGTTTACTTTTCAAAAACGCTCTCGAAAACCGAGCGAAATTATAGCCAGATCGATAAAGAAGCCCTGGCAATTGTATCGGCTGTTAAAAGATTCCATGAGTACGTGTACCGCCGGGCTTTTACTATAGTAACTGACCACAAACCATTGCTGGGGATAATCGCTGGGGATAAGCCAACCCCCCACATACTTTCTCCCAGGATGACCCGCTGGTCAGAATTCTTTGCTGCCTACAATTATCAGCTACAATATCGTCCTGGTAAAACCATTCCCCACGCCGATGCGTTGAGCCGTGCACCGCTCCCTGAAACCATCAACGATCCTGCACCAACGATGACAACGTTGCAGATCGAGACACTCCATACGCCGCCATTAACTGCCCGTGACATCGCGAGAGAAACAAAACGCGACCCCATCTGAGCACAAGTCCTCACATGGGTGGAATGCGGATGGCCATTGGACCAAGTACCAGACGACTTTTTACCATTCAAAAGTCGTCAAACAGAGTTATTCTCGCAGAAGGGCTGTATCATCTGGGGTGATAGATTCGTTATCCCAGAACAACTCCAACAAGCACTGCTAAGAACCTTGCACAATGGCCACCCTGGCATCGTGCGCATGAAGGGCCTCGCACGTAGCTGTGCCTGGTGGCCAGGTACAGACAGACAAATCGAATCATGGGTTAAAACTTGACAGAGATGCCAAGAAGTAAGCAACGCTCCACCAAAGGCAACCCCAACCAAATGGAAGACGCCGTGGGGACCCTGGTTCCGTATCCCTCTGGATTTTGCTGGGCCGACCAAAGGCCACACATTCTTGCTAACCATCGACGCCTGCTCAAATTGGCTCGAGATTCACCGAATGAGGAACATGACCACTGAAGCGGTCATCAAAAGACTGGAAAGACTGTTTGCAACCCACGGATTACCAGATGTTCTGGTATCTGACAACGGGCCCCAATTTACCGCGCTGCCTTTTGAACAGTACCTAGCTGACCGTGGTACCCGACATGCGCTCACTTCGCCTGCGCACCCTGCCGCCAACGGTAGGGCTGAGCGCATGGTACAATTTGTCAAGAGAACACTACAAAAGATAGACTATGACAACATTGATGAGAAAATCAACCGAATCCTTTTCCTACAGCACATCACACCTCACAGCGTCACCAACAAAACTCCCGCCAAGCTGCTAATGGGACGAAAGCTCCGCTCTCACCTCGACCGGTTACACCCAGCCTACGAACCAGAAAAACCACTCGGATCCAGCGGCCGATGCCGTACCTTCCAGGTAGGTGATTTAGTATTCGCTAAAAACTTATCGTGCGATCCACTGTGAGTAGAAGCGACCATAATCCGCATAACCGGCCCAAGATCATACCTTGTACAGTGCCCTGATGATAGACTTTGGAAGCGCCACATAGATCAACTATGATCACGGCTGCAGTCACGCAATTCCGAACTCCCTTGTGACCAGACTGAGGGGGGGGGAGATACAGAGGAAGACGAGTTTCAACTAGAGGAAAATCTTTTCGAAGGGACTGATAACGGAACTGAAATGCAGGAACAGGAACCAGGGATGGGAGTGAGTTCACCTCAGGGAGTGGCCAAAGATATTGGTGATGACGGAAACGCGAACTCGGAACCAGAGGCACCCCTACCGTTAAACAACGATCTACCTCAGCAGAAGTGTAGCCAATTACCAGGCACTTTGCAAAAATCAAAAAGACTGATAAAACAACCATCCTACCTCAAAGACTATGTAACCGCACCCCATAAGCAGAAGCCGGGGGAAAGGGGTGTTGTGAATGAATAATATCAAATAAAGTTATCTTGAGCTTGAAGTCAAGTGCAGGGTTCTGGCCCTGCACTTCTGATTGGCTGTTAATGGCAGGATCGGATTGGTCCATTCAGGAGCATTTGATTGGCCATTAACAGGCCAGTCTCATTGGTTAACGGAGCTAGCGCTCCCAAATTGCTATTGGTTGAATAGTTAATAAGTTGCCTATATAAGGAAGGCTATAGCAGCCCTCCAGTTTGAGCTGTCACACCATGTAAATAAAGAGTTTGAAGTTCACTGTTTCTACCGGCTCATCTCGATTATTCGCACCCATGCTCCAGACTTAACAATTTGGGTATCAACAGAATTAATATCTAATATTCAAGAAACAAATATTGAAACAAGTACATGGGCAAACCATAATCCAATGACAACTAAATGGAAAGGACAACAAAGAAGATCTAGATGGACATTAAATAATACTATTTTAAAGGAAAAAGACTTCACACAATGGATGGAAAAATAATTGAATTTCTTCTTTTGTAAAAATAAAAAAGAAGATACTTTAATACAGAATGTTTGGGATACAATGAAGGCATATGCGAGAGGATTAATAATAGACTATACAAAAAAAAAATACTAGGAAGAGGCAAGCTATTAAAGCTCTAGAAGATGACTACAAAAAACTGGAAAAAGAATTACGGAAAATGCCATGGAAAAAAGATATTAAACTTAAAATGGACATAATCAAACATAAAATGGGCCAGGTAGCGAAAGAAGAACTGGCACCAAAAATCAGAAGTGCTAAACAGAACTATTTTGAAGATGCAAACAGGCCAAGTGGATGGTTAGCATACAAACTGAGAAAGGAGAAAGAATCAAGGAAAATATTACAGTTAACAGATGATCAAGGTCAAGTGTGTTATGGCAATAAGGAGAAAAAGGAAATTATTCGAGACTTTTATGGACAGCTATATAAACAAGAGGATCTTGATGAGGGAAAAATTAAACAGTATTTACAAAATGCTAATTTACCCAAGATACCTGAAGAGACTGAAAAAATGTTAGAAAGTACTATAACAATGATGGAATTAACTGAAGCATTCAACAGAATAATGGGAAAGCACCAGGTCCAGATGGGCTTCCGGTAGAATTTTATAAAACACTACAAGAATCGTTGAGCATACCACTGCTAGAAGTCATGAATGAAGCTATGTTAAATAAGAAAATACCTAAAACATGGTCAGAAGCTTATATTACACTTATTCCAAAAGAAGGGGTCGATCCATTACAAATTAAGAACTACAGACCTATTTCCTTATTGAATGCAGACTATAAAATCTTTGCCTCAATTCTGGCAGAAAGACTTAAAAAATACTTAAATAATTTTATTCATTCTGATCAGAATGGATTTTTACCAAAGAGACAAATTAAAGACAATATGAGGGTAATTCTGGACACTTTGGAATATTATGAGGTGCATCCTGAAAAACAAATGGCTTTGATATTCCTAGATGCCCAAAAGGCATTTGATAATGTGAATTGGAGATTTATGCTATTATTAATGGAACAGATGGGCTTTGCCAGAAAATTTATTCAAGCAATAGAAGCCATATACTATATGCAATCTGCAAAAGTAATGATAGAGGGAGAATTTACAGACTCTATTAATATAAGAAAAGGCACAAGACAAGGATGCCCATTATCACCTTTGCTATTTGTACTGACTTTGGAAGTGTTGAATAGAAATATTAGAGAGGACCAAAATATAAAAGGCATGAAAATTAAAAAGGAGGAATTTAAATTGCAAGCCTTTGTGGATGACTTGGTTTTCATTCTGGAAGATCCTCTAGAGACAGCTTTAAAACTATTGGAAAAGATAGAGAAGTATGGTGAGATGGCTGGTCTGAAAATAAATAAAGATAAAACAAAGATTCTGACAAAGAACATGTTATTAAGGCAAAGAGAAGAACTGGCAGATTTATTGAAAATCCAAGTTACGAACAAGGTTAAATATTTGGGGATACATTTGACATCAAGATGTACTACATTGAAAGAGAATAACTATATTAAGCTTAAGCAGCAGATAGCATCTGATTTGAAGAAATGGGAAAATCTACAATTGTCATTGATAGGTAGAATTTCAACAATCAAGATGAATATTTTACCTAGAATTTTACATTTGTTCCAAACAATACCAATTAGGCTTGGCAAAGATTATTTTGAAGAATTAAATAAAATTGTGTTGAAGTATATATGGCAAGGTAAGAAGGCGAGAATAAAATTAAAACTTTTACAAGACGCTAGAACTAGAGGAGGATTTGGCCTTCCTAATTGGGAGTTATATTACCAAGCTGCAAATTTAATGTGGGTCAAAGAATGGATAACATTAAGAAAGTCTAGATTGTTGACATTAGAAGGACAGGATTTATTATTGGGCTGGCATGCTTTTCTGTGGTATAAGGGAACTAAATCGCAGGGCTATTTTAGAAGACATTATATACGGGAGTCTTTATGGTTGAACTGGGAGAAAATTAAGAGACAATGCTATTTGAAATTTCCAGTTTGGTTATCAACTATTGAAGCTTTTTCTTATCCTATAACATATAAGAAGGAACAAACAGTTAGATATGGGGAAATATTGGATGAAAAGGGTGAACTTAAAATGATGCAAAATTTAGAAGAACAAGATATAAAGATGAATTGGTTTTCATATGCACAAATACATGCAAGGTATCTTAAAGATTCTAAAACAGAGGGATTTTATGATAAATTGACTGAACTAGATAGGATTTTGACAGGTACTGATGAAAAAGTGATTAAAAAATTATATACTGTATATACTCGAGTATAAGTCGACCCGAATATAAGCCGAGGTACCTAATTTAACCACAAAAAACTGGGAAAACTTATTGACTCGAGTATAAGCTGAGGGTGGGAAATGCAGCAGCTACTGGTAAATTTCAAAAATAAAAATAGATACCAATAAAAACTTTCACTAGGACAGTTGAGAATAAGTTTGATGTTCACAATTTCCTCTTTGAAAGAGACCAGTAAATAGGGAACAAGAAGATGAAGAAAAAGAAGTGTGTTTTTTCACACTTTTCACACTGCAGTGAACAAAAATGGCATCATAGGAACAGGCTTATTCTTAGTCCAAAGGTTTGTTTCTGATTTCTTCCCTGATTTAAGGGAAATTTGGGAAACGATCTCACTATCATGAAAGGTTTAATTGATTCACTAACCCAAAAGATGATGATGATGACAGTGGGAGGCAGGAGTCACTCTCTCCCTTGGAAGAAAAAAGCAAGAGCCGTTCTTATGATCTCTCCCTCTCCCTCTCTCTCTCTCCGTAATACAGTCAAGCCCTTTCCAGCACGCGGGATCTGCCTTCACCACTTTGCACCTTGCAAATGCAAAATCCTGGGGTTTTTGCATTTGCAAGGTGCAAAGCGGCGGGGGCGGATCCCGCGTGCTGGAAAGGGCTTGACTGTATTACGGGGAGAGAGAGAGAGAGGGAGAGATCATAAGAACGGCTCTTGCTTTTTTCTTGCAAGGGAGAGAGTGACTACTGCCTCCCACTGTCATCAACATCTTCTTCTTTTGGGTTAGTGAATCAATTAATTTGGGAAATGATCTCACTATCAGAAAACAACACGAGCCGCCACCACCACCTCCTCCCCCTCCTCCTGAGTGGACTGAAAGCAGCTGGAGTGAGGAAATGAAGCTGAGTGGAGCCAAAGCAACCTCGGCTCACATTGTTTTCTCAGCCTAGAGAAAGGGGAAGAGAGCTCATCTGGACCAAGGGTGAGTCTCCCCCTCAGTTTCCCCTGAAGGATCTTCCGTCGCTTTTGCCTTCTCCCTACATCTTCCCTCTGTTAAAATCCCCCACACACACACACACACTTATTTTCGGTCGGATAGATTTCATGTCTGAGCATTCTCACATGGCGGTGGGTCTTCCCCCCCCCTAAAAACAATTTAAAAAAAAAACCAATATATCCTCGAGCAAGAACTTTTCTGCTTCCGATTACCCCCATGCTTAAAAGTTGCAAAGGAAACACGGAAGCAGGGAAGTGGCTGCCCAGCTTCGGAGCTCCACACCATTTTTTTTTCAGAGGGGAATCTGACTCGAGTATAAGCCGAGGGGTTTTTTTTCAGCACAAAAAATGTGCTGAAAAACTCGGCTTATACTCGAGTATATACGGTAGTTATTTGCTGGAAATTAAATTAGAGGAAGAACAAGTTAAAGAAACAATGATTGCTTGGGGAAAGAATTTTGGATATGGGATTGATTTAGAGAAATGGCAAAAATTGTGGTCTCAAAATTATAAAATGACAATGTCAATAGCATATGAAAAAAAATTGTATAAGATGTTTTACAGGTGGCACTTTCCCCCAACAAGAATAGCAAGAATGTTCAAGAATAAATCTGAAAAGTGCTGGAAATGTCATCAGATACCTGGCTCATATTATCATATGTGGTGGACTTGTGAGGACGCTAGAAAATATTGGACTAGAATCCGCTTATGGTTGGAAAAAATGACAAAGAAACATATAGATTTGACGCCAGAGATTTTTTTATTGGGAATCTTACCTAATACATATAATAAAAACTTGAAGTATTTGATTGTAAATGTGTTAACAGCAGCTAGGATTGTATTTGCTAAAAATTGGAAGAGTGAGAAAATACCATCAGAGGAAGAAATTATTAAGAAAATATTGGAATGTGCTGAAATGAGTAGATTGACATTTGAAATTAGAGAACAAGAAGATAAACAATTCTATGAAGTTTGGGACCTTTTTTATCAATGGTTAGATAATAAAACATAATAATAGAATATTTAAAAACTAAGGAAATAATCAATTTAAACCCCTTTTTTTTCTTTGATACTATCTTTATAAAATTTTATTAAGATAGATTTGGTATGACTTTATGATTGGTTATAAAATAAACTAAGTAAACTATAGTTATCTCGTTAAAGCATGAATTAATAAAATTGTAGTCAAATGATTGTTTAATAATGATATCAGGTTATATAATTGTTGTTTGATGATATGAGCTATTATGTAATACAATTACAATGGAGACTATGAAATGGATGCACAAAAAGGAGTGGCAAACCAACCGATACACTGTATATAAATTTATGAAGGAGGAGGATGTTTTTATGTTTTATGTCTTATGCTTTATGTGTTTTTGTTCGTTGTTAAAATCAATAAAACTTTTTTTCAAAAAAAAAAAATTATTAGTGCGGCCTGCAGGGGGAATGGACCTCTGAAGGAAGTCCCGCCTGCCGTTCCTTGTCGTGGCTTCTTCTCCACCCTGAACTTTAACAAGTCCAAGTACAGATCCAGACTTACTGATGATCATCTTCAAGCCATATTGAGGGTCTCAAGTGACTCCTCTCTCAATCCAAATGTGGCTCAGATATGTGAGAGGAAGCATTGTCAAGCAGCAAGGAGTAAGCTGGAGAAGCCATGTTCTGAGGAACTGTTCATGATTTTCATTCAATGTTCCATTCATGTGTTCAGGACAGTTCATGTATTGGAGAAATCATTAACTGTTGATAACATTTGAGGATATTTTTTTAACAACGTTTTTTGTGGAATCCCTTATGCGGCCCAGCCTCACCCAGCCTCTGCCTCCAGCGGCCCCCAGGTAAATTGAGTTTGAGACCCCTGGGTTAAGGTATCAGGATAGAAATAGGAGACTGAGTTGTAGTCCTGCTTTATGCATAAAATCAGCTGGATGACTTTGAGCCAACTATCAGGAGACTGTGAGTTCTGGTTTCACTTTGGACATAAAAGCCAACTGATATCAGCCCTAAAGAATCAGGACCATTCAAAGCTTGCAGCATAGAAGATTTATTCAAGCTGATTGTTAGGAATATAAGTCACCTACTAGGTATTTGGGTTAGAAATATATAAACCAGGATAAACATTTTAAAACTGTATCTTTAAGAAAATGCAAAACTGTAATTAGGTGTGGTTTCTCAAACGGCCATAAGATGGAGCCAGAAACCTGGGTTGTTTAGTCTGAGTCTCAGAAGAGAGTATGAGTGTATCTCTGTTTCCTTCTGTTGGAAAGTATTGCCGTTGCTCCATTTCTTCTAACCGACTGATATTACTGGATTTAATGTAAGTCTGATACTGAACTGTTTTTGACACTGTACTTTGATATTTGGATTATCCCTGGATTGAAAACTGACTGATTTTACCTGTGAATGACTTTGGACTGACTATTTTGGACTTTGCTTAATGTCTGGAAATAAAAACCTACATTTACTGTACAGTGCATCTGTGTTCTGTGTGTGTATTATTCAAACACTACTCTCTATATGTCTCCCTGTATGCGCTCATCCTCCTAAAGGGGAATTACCTCAACACTTACACACAATATTTTAGTTAATTAAAATTCAGCACTAAATTGGTGTGTCATGGATCCAAGTAATGATCCCAATCAATTCAGGACTCTTGAGGCTGTAGCTTTTCTCAAAGATTTCCTTTATAGGATACATCATATTGGCATGTTCAAATGTGAAACCAACTCTAAATATTTCCAGTGTTTTCAGTAAAATAAAAGAAATAGATATCACCTAACCGCCTATGTCACTGATCATGTTAACCAACCAGGTAGATGGCAGGCTGTTCAACTCTCTCTGGCTGTTACGAACTCTTGTTGAGATGACCTTGATTCCCACAGGCCTTATTGCTGTTATGTCTGGCGCCTGGGAGAAGATTATCCCACACTCCATAATTCCCCTTCTCCCCATATATATAGCTACTAAGAAATGAAGTAAAAAATAACATGGCTTCAGCTAAAGTCATTTTGAGAATTAACAATTGGCACCAGTTAAAGGTCAACAGAATTCAAGAGGGGTAGAATTTGCAGCACTTGTGGGAATGCAACGACTCTAAGCTAATGACTCACTTAATTCCATCCCCCAGCTCTGTCTGCTCTTCTACAGCTGGGTGACTTTGGGCCAGTCACTCTCTCTCAATACAACTCACCTCACAGAGTTGTTGTTGTTGTTGTAGAGAAAATAGGAGGAGGAAGGAGTATGTTTGTCATGTTGAGATATTTATAGAAATTATAAAGGTGGGGTAAAAATAAATAAATAAGTCTCCTTGCCTTCTTACATTTTTATTAAACCCCTAAGGTTTAATAAAAATCAAGGGATCAAGGGAATTTTCAAATTGGAAAATGGGGGGCCATTAGGGAGGTTTCAGAGTGACAGTAAGAATTTCACAGAAAATGACCTCCCCCCCACAAATCAGGAATAGCACCCTCTGCTACTTCCAACAACCAAGCAAGCACAAAAACGCACCCAGAGAAATCCAACATAATTTTTCAAGTAAAATGGAATTAAAGTGGAACCTGCTTTGTAGTGGATGAAGACTTTTGAGAGAATTGTGTAAGGCAGAGTTCCCCACAGTGTTGGAATGGCCAAGTACAAATGAAATTAAAGTTGAAAATAAACTGAGGGGATTTGCAATATCCTTGTGGGACTTCCCAACCCATTCTCATCTCTTCCACTTCCCCATTTGTATTCTGTGAAATCAGTACCAATCCCCTTAGAGCTATTTTGAAAGGAAATTAAAACAAAAGCTAAGGAGAAAGGAAGAAGATATTCACCCATTCAGTCAAGTACAGCAAGAGAAGTGAGTTTTATCTCAAATGCTTGTTTTGTTGAGTGGCCTCTTGGTATTCTGGGAAAGACCGATCACAATAACAAAGTGATGCAACCAAGCATAAGAGGATCAGAGAGCCATGGCAAAGCAATAAAAATACCTGTTATAGATAAAATGAAAGAGGCTGCACAATAAATAAGAAAAGGGAAAAAGCACGAGCAGCAGAGATGGAAATCTATTTATCTATATATCCATGGACAATGCTTTCGGCCTACCTGGATCCTTGTAAAAAAGATTCAGCTACTACAATACAAAGCCTCTGGGAGCACAGAGGGTAATTTATTGACAAAAGCAGCAGCCGATGGAGAAAGTAAATGTGTACGTTAGTGCCTGAGCATTCAAAAAAGGTAGAAGGAGCTCATCATTTTCATTTTCTTAAAAAATTTAATCTTAAATTATTTGGTTTTTAATGTTTTATTATATTGATTAGACTGTACATTGCCCAGAACCCCTCTGTGAGAGAGATGAGCAATTAAGAAGTTTGATATAAATAATAATAAAATAACATAACAGAAAATAAAATAACAACAGAAAAGGGGAAAGAGATGCCATGTTATGAAAAGAGGTTGCAGAAAAGGGAATAGTTCAGAAAATTATGAGAGATGTTGGCAATCAAGAAGATTAAAAAAAAAAACCCACACAGACAGGGATTACATATGGGATATTTGAAGGACTGCCTCTCCCCTATTATAGCCACCAAGCCCACCAGGACAGAAAGGCAGGATATATTATGTATCCTATCAATTAGGAATGTATTTCTAATGGGGTTATAAAACAGGGCCTTCTTGGTAGTGTCCCCTTTTCTATGAAATGTCATTCCCCCTGAGGTATGATTGGCTCCCATCCTGCTGCTTTTCCAAAAGGCCCTAAAAAAATAGAGATCAGCTAGTCAAGTTGTTGATTTGATTGTGTTTTTGCTGCCATGGGCAGTGATGGGGTGGGAATTTTTATGGGTTCCAGAGTCACCTATGTATGAATCACCTATGGAGATTTATTTAATACATAAGTAAACATAGCCTCTCAGGATCACTATTCAATTATTGATAGTCCGTAAAGTTCATAGTGTTTTCCTTAGGTGAACAAAATCTGGTGGCTATGTGTTTGTTCATTCTTTCCCTCCAATGAAGATTTGAATTATACCTTTCCTTCAAAGTGACTTTCATGGGGTTGTCTCTATAGTTTAGAAATAGCCTTGGGTGAGAGGCAGTGACTGGTCCAAAGTCACCCAGAGAATTTCCATGGGTGAGAGTGATCTTGAATGTGGGTTTCCTAGACCAAGACCTTCACCCCTCTACCATCCTGGCTTCTTTATAGTCTATGGAGGGACCTGTTCAGTTGTTATTAGGTCCCAAGACTAAGAATGACACATGGTGATTCTAGGGGTGGGATTCTACCAATTCTCACCTATTCGCTAAACTGGTTGTTAACTTTCTAAGCAGTTGTTGGAAGAAATCTCCTTTTGTTTTTTTCCACCCTTATTACATTTTTGGCAGTATGGCTAGACTTACTGTCTTCGAAGGAGTTTTTTTTCTTTGCTGGTACTTTCTTAAAGGGGAAGGGTTGTTTTAAGCTTTTTACACTGCTGTTGGGAGGAAATATTCCCTTGTTGGAGTTCTTCCAGCCAGGACCAGCACTTTGAAGAAATAATTGAATAATGAAGCAGAGCTGCAGGAAAGAAGCTTTTAATTATAAGGAACCAAGATGAGTGACATTCAGCAAGGCTTCTTGGTTAGCTAGAAAGATTGACATTCACACGTGAGTTTACATACCCTTTCTGAGTTTTGGTCTAAAAGTGGTTTTTGGTGAAGTTTAATTTTGTCCTTGGTGATGTTTAATCCTGTGTTTATTTATGGGATAATTTTCCCTATTCAGCTTTGTTTGGAAGGAAAAAGGTTAATCTCTGTTCCTGAAAAGAAACTGGATTGAGAAATCTGGCTAGATCCTGTGTCTATTTGTTCTGATAATTGGTTTAACAAGCAACAGCTACTGTTGTTATTTAATTATTTGTATTGTGTTTGACTTTTTTCCTGCCTCATAGTTTCTTTTTCTATCTGGGGAGAGGGATCTTCCTTCACTGCTTTAGTGGTTCCTGGCACTGTCCTTTTGGGGTGTACTTCCAAAAGGCAGGATGCAAGCTTGGCACTGGGGGGCATGTGACCTTTCCTTAAATCTGGATGATTTCCTTAAGATATCTTATGAGGTGAGTGAGACCAGCTGGTGTCTTTAAGTGGTGCAAATGGATCTAAGGATTGCTTCTCCTCGATGTGCTCTTTCTGGAGAGCTTAATTGTCCTCTCTTGTAAAGGGTTTCACTTTATGAGCAAGGGTTGGCTGCTGATAGTTATCATTGCATTTTAACTATTTTAATTTCTCAAGTTGCTCTGGCACCTGCCAAACTTGTAACTCCAGCTTGCAGGCATTTTAATTTAATAATTGGTATTTAGGACAGCTTTTCTCAAGCAAAGAAGCTTTTTGTATTTTAGTACTGGTAATCCTTGACTTACAACAGTTCATTTAGTGACCATTTAAAGTTACAATGCACTGAAAAAAGTGACTTATGACCATTTTTCACACTTACGATCATTGCAGCATCCCCACTGTCACAGGCAAAGCAAGGAGAAGTACCCCCTCGATATGAGTGATGTGGAGTTGGTCACATCAACCAAGTCACATGACCAACAAGCCACGTCCACCAACTAAGCCACGCCCACAGAACTGGTTATTTTAAAAGTTGAATCCCACCCCTGGGTGATTCTTCCAAGATGAATTCTTCATTGTTCCACATCAATACACAGAATCTTTCCAGACTGAAGACTCTACTATCTGCATATATACTGAGAACTTTTAGGGAGAGGTTGTTGTCATCTCCTTTCTCTCACACAAAATATCTGGGCTGAGTTGTCTCTTATTTTTCCAGAATCTCCCCATCTTTGGTGGAACAGTGGTTAGAATGCAGTACTGCAGGCTACTGCTGACTGCCAGCTGACTGCAATTTGGCAGTTCAAATCTCACCAGGCTCAAGGTTGACTCAGCCTTCCATCCTTCCGAGGTGGGTAAAATGAGGACCCAGACTGTTGGGGCAATATGCTGACTCTGTAAAATGCTTAGAGACAGCTGTAAAAGCACTGTAAAGTAGCATATAAGTCTAAGTGCTATTGCTATTGCTATCTTATCCCCAGGAATCCAGGCCACTACATTCCATCACAGTTGTATAGCCCATAATTTTATTCACTCAACATCTATAACCAGCCAACTTAACCAGGTGATTCTCTACAATTTCCTTGTCATTGGTGAGAATAGGAGTGGGCTACTGAATCTCCAAGGCTGCAAGACACCAATTCTGCAAGTTTCACAGTCTGTTACCATCATGAATTTAATGACCAGTCCGTGTCATCCTCCTAACAGGCTGTATGCTGTGTAAGCCCCATGCTGTTAGATTTATTCATATTTTCTTGATACAATCAGATACGGAAGTGATGAAAAATGGTGAGGAAACCTTTACAACTGACTTAGCGTAGCTAAAAATAGGAACACTCACCCCCAGCAAATCCTGACTTTGCCCCTGTGTTACATAGAATTCCTTTTGATGCATTGTCCCTTGTCTCTTAGAAGACATTGAATCATTAGGTTAATGTTATCCTTTAATATTTCATCTCCTGAGGAACTTTTCTTTGCTTCTGATGTATATATTATTTTCACTGCTTTTTAAACATTTTAGTGACATTGTTTATATTCTTTTCTTTTCTGGTACCGACACTGGTTGACTTGATACTCATTTGTCAAATTTGGATTTCTTATTTAGAGAAGTTGGAAGGGACCTTGGCTGTCTTCTGGTCCAAATCCCTGCTCAACCAGGAGAGTCCATTCCAGACAAATGTCCATCAAATGTCTTCTTAAAAATCTCCATGGTTGGAGCATCTATAACTTCTGGAGATAAGCCATTCCACTGATTAATTGTTCTGACTGTCAGGCAATTTCTCCTTAATTCTAGGTTGGATCTCCCTTTGATAAGCTTCCATCTGTTACTTTTTGTTCCGCCCTCAGGTGGTTTGGAGAATAGGTTGACCTTCTTTTCTCTGTGTAAAGGTAATGATAAATGTTCCCCTCGCACATACGTGCTAGTCGTTTCGGGCTCTAGGGGGCGGTGCTCATCTCCGTTACAAAGCTGAAGAGCCAGCACTGTCCGAAGACATCTCCGTGGTCATGTGGCCGGCATGACTAAATGCCGAAGGCACACAGAATGCTGTTACCTTCCCACCAAAGATGGTCCCTATTTTTCTACTTGCATTTTTACATGCTTTCGAACTGCTAGGTTGGCAGAAGCTGGGACAAGTAACGGGAGCTCACTCTGTTACGCAGTGCTAGGGATTCGAACGGCTGAACTGTCGACCTTGCTGATCAACAAGCTCAGCGTCTTGGCCACAGAGCCACTGCATCCCTGCCACGTTTGTCTGTGACAGCCCCTCAAATATTGGAAAACTGCTATTATGTACCCCCTAATTTTTCTCTTTAATAGTATTTAATTCTTTTAATGTATTTATTTTATTTCTTTATTCTCTTTCATTCTCTTTTTTTTTTTATTTATTCTCTTTAATGCATTTATTTATGCATATTTTGTTTCAGCCCTTTGGGCAAAAACTGGCACCAGCATTCCAGAGTTTCTTTTCTTTGTGTTAAGGTTGTCAAAATAGTACCAGTACTGTTTTTCCTTAAACATCCAGCTACTGCAGTATAATTGGAGCTATTTGCCTCCTTCATCAAAATCTTTTAAGGGAAGACTGCAAAATCGACACATGCATTTGCCTGTGTGTCAAGCTGGCTACTGATAATACCCCACTTCTGTGAAAGAGATGTGGGATAGAGACAATGAGATGCTACTTTTCCACAACAGAACCTGTTCTTGCAACTAGATTTATCAACACCATGGTCTTGCTCCAGAAAATGCTCAAAGCTGGTAATTCGCATAGAGCTTTTGCTGATTGAGGTTTAAATGAATTTGCAGGAATGAATTTGAATTCAATCTTGGTGGATAATTTGTTATATAAATGAAAGTTTATAGATTCTTACTATGGATATGTTATCATTTATCTTACTGCAGATGTTTTATGACTGCCTAAATTTATGTATATGTTGTGCCTACAAAGTTGCTAATGGCCAGGACTCCTATAGGATTTGGTGATATACTGGCTGAAGAATTAAACAAATACTTGGATTGTTTAGTTCATTGATGAATTGACCAAACCCTAGGTGAAACGTTGGTGATTTTCGCTAGCAAATTAGAAACATACATTCGGCCTATTTATACTAGTATTAGTTGTATTTTTACTAAAGTATTTTAAATTTGCAATAATTTTAGCAGTATTTTAATAGGGTCTTTTAAACAGATTTGTAGTAGTATTTTTAGCAGAAAGAAAATTTAAGAGTGCTACCCACCTTCAGACTGGAGATTTTCTGGATTTTGGAGATTTTGGAAATCAAATCATGTGCTGATACAAGGTAGCTGTCAGAAAGAGCATCACTTCAATCAAAGACAGAACATTGAAATAGTAATGATCTCACAAACGTTTTAGGGATAGCTGTAGTATATCTATTTTAAATTAACCTGCAGGATACATAGCTGTCCAAAATATTGAGTTCTTGTCATTACAAGTAATTCAATAATGGGCTTTTTTCTCCCTCCCCACCCTCTTTTTGGCAGCTGATATAAACAGCAAGGTTAATTACCTGTGGAAGAAAAGATTAGGTAAACCAAAGGTAAACTCCACAAGGTTCTGTAGCTAATTGATTTCCCTCAGAAACAGATAAAAAAGGCTTTCTTAATGAAGATACACTTTCATTGTTTCATTTACATTTGTTAACTTTAAATTTCCATACCTGAGAGAATGAATCAGCTCATTCATTCAATCATTCTTGTAAAGTTGTAGCTTCAAGTGTTCAACTTCTCTCAACTCTCTTCCACTTCTCCATTCAAACAAGGATGGACAAACTAACTTATGGCTAATGAACAATAATTGAAAATGTGTTTTCAAACCATTTGACTGGGATGATATAACATCTCCTACTTTGCAAATAAAGAGTATTTTGCAGAGTAAAGAGGAGACACAGAGTAGAGGAGATGTGGTGGCTCAGTGGCTAAGATGCTGAGCTTGTCTATCAGAAAGGTCGGCAGTTCAGCAGTTCAAATCCCTAGCACTGCTTAATGGAGTGAGTTCCCGTTACTTGTCCCAGCTTCTGCCAATCTAGCAGTTTGAAAGCACATAAAAAATGTAAGTAGAAAAATAGGGACCACTTTGGTGGGAAGGTAACAGCGTTCCATGCACCTTTGGCATCGAGTCATGCCGGCCACATGACCACAGAGATGTTTTCGGACAGCACTGGCTCTTCAGCTTTGTAATGGAGATGAGTACAGCCCGCCTAGAGCTGGAAACAACTGGTACATATGTGCGAGGAGAACCTTTACCGTTACCTTACTCTGCAGAAGTTGGACTAGATTCACTAGAAGATCTCTGAGGTCCCTTCCAGCCCTATGGTTCTATGTTCTATAACCATTTAATTACTTTTTAAACAGAACATAAGAATATTTTTTCAAAAGGCAAGTGGACTTTCTTGTTTTTTTTTCCTTGAACATGTTTTCCTTCTTATCCTTGAACATGTTTTCCTTCTTATCCTTGAACATGTTTTCCTTCTTATCTATCTTTTTAGTTCTCCAAAAAGCGTCTTGAATTAGAAGTGAAATATTTTCAAAGGAAAAAACAAAGAAGTCCACTTGCCTTTTGGAAAAAAAAAACCCCACGTTTGGAGCAATCAGAACTTAGATGATTGAGAATCTCCATAGCATAAGAATAGGAACTCTAAATCTGTATTTAATCAGCTTTAAATGTTTTTTCCCAAACACATATTTCTTCTTCATTTCCATGAAGTGTTGGATCAGAGCATTCAGGAAGTATGAAAGCCAACTGGTAGCAAAATTTTAATCTACTGGAAAATTTGGGTCAATTTGCCTCTTAATGTTCAAAAATGAATTTGTCAGTGTGCCCATCTTGAAGGACAATCCACAAGGGCATGACTTTGGCTGTGTGTTTGTGTATGTATATTTGGTTGAGGGGCACAATGGCTTACCAGTTAGAGACGCTGAGCTTTTCAGCTGGACCGCACAATGGGGCGAACTCCCATCCTTGCCCCAGCTCCTGTTCACCTAGCAGTTTGAAAGCATGCAAATGCAAGTAGATAAATAGGTACCATTTTGGCAGGAAGGTAACAGCATTCCATATGCCTTTGGCACCTAGCCATGGTAGCCACACGACCATGGAAAACGTCTTTGGGCAACCCTGGCTTCATCAGCTAAGAAACAGAGATGAACCCTCTACTCTAGAGTCAGACACGACTAGATTGGGAAGCCTTTACCTTTTTATATTTGATTGATTCAAATATTTGAAAGCTTTACCTTTTTATATTGGATTAGTTGCTGGACTGCCTTTTCACTTTCTTTCCTGTAAAAGTACAGTTCATAAATAAAAGTATGGTTTGTCAGAGGGTTGATGAATTAGCCAGATTTGGGTTTGCTCAGTTTTGTCCCTTTCCTCTCAGTAAATTTAAGTTTTGTCACACTGATTTGAAGATTCAGTGCAAAAGAAAATTCACACAAAATTTCATCTATATTTTTTTTGTGAGTGTTTCCTAGCACGGAGGCCTTTCTGCCAGCTATTTTCTGCTGATAATGTGTTTTTGTGTTTCTCCTAACACACCTGTTTTTCTTGGCTGTTGGTGTGCACCTTTGGAGTTGTGCATCGCACTGCAGTGTTCTGACAAATGTTGACTCCATTGCTTTCCAGTTTGGGGAAATGAGGATTAAGGATATTTTCCTGCTATGTTTTGGACTGAATTATTGTTGCTTGGTTAGCAGTAGAAAGAAAATTCATAGAGCTAGTTCAAAGGACTTGAAGTAATATTAAGAAGCCACATCCCACAGAATTGAATTGGACTCAAATGTTAGCCTCAAGAAAGAAAGTGGCTTTCACTTTTAGTTGAGCTAAATAAGGATTTTAATAAATGTTGACTATGTGCTAACAATGACTACCAACCTTACTAATGTGAAGAATGCCAACTATGCAGCTGCAAAACTTGGCTCATCTTATTTTTCACAATCCCTTACAAAGAATGCTGATTTACAATATAAGAAGTGTTGAGAGCAGAAAAAACAACAACAACTGCAAGCCTTTATCTGGAAACATCATCAGAAAACTTAAAGAAGACCCTTATTGAATCAGAAGAAAGTATCCCATAATTGTACAACTTGAACCCAAGGATACTAATTCTATACCTCCAAATACTGGGTGTAGCGCCCCAAGCTAATGCTTCAAATGTTCCACTGAGTTTTACTTTTGGGAACATTGTGAATACCGTAGCCTTAAAAATTAGATGAAGACAATGTTTATATGAATTTTTTATTGACCAAGTGTGAGGAGACACACAAGGAGTTTGTTTGGTGCATATGCTCTCAGTCTACATAAAAAGAAAAGATACACTTGTCAAGAATCATAAGGTACAGCACCTAAAGATACTCATAGGGTACAAACAAACAATCAAATCACACTAGGAAACAGTCCACATAAATCGTAAGGATACAAGCGACAAAGTTACAGTCATACAGTCACAAGTGGGAGGGGATGGATACTAGGAGTGATGAGAAGATTAATAGTGGTGCTGTGTTTCTCAGAAAATAAGGCTGGGCCTTATTTATCTTTTTTGACCCACAAAAAAAACGCTAGGCTGCCTTTTCGAGGGTGCCTAAATTTCCCCCTCACATGCTTCACTTAGCAACCAGATCGCTTCTTTAGCGGCAGTTAGGAGGGCCCCATGCGCAGCCTCACCTAGCCCTGAAAATCAAGGGCCATATTTGCAAACTAGGGTGCGTGTGTGGTAGGTTACTGTGTGTGTGGTGTGGTAGTGGTGTGTGTGCTTGCGTGTGTCATGCATCGTGCCATCTCAGCCTGTGTGGGTAGTTCTCAGTCCAGCATGTTGGCGAACCCACAGAGCTCCATTAAGCACCAAATTTGGCATACCGAGTGGACACGCTCAAGCTTGGATCAAGCTGCAGCACTCAGAACCATTACTCAGGAGGCTGCTTTCTTAACCTGCCCTGCTCAAGAAGGGTGGGGTGGGCGAAGACAGCTGGGTCACTTAGAGGCCCCCGGTCCCGGCAATGCCCAGCTTCCTGCCACTGCATGAGAGACAAAGGCAAGCAGGCCACTTTCCAGCATTCCCACTGTGGCCAGCACTCCACTCTTTCCCCGAATGCGAGCAAGGCTGCTCATTGGGGTTCACATGGTGGGTGGCGGATTCTGGTGCCGCTGGGTGCTGGGGCGAAAGCACACAGCCCCCGCTTGGGCAGTGCCAGGCTGCACTTTCAGCCTGCAAGACACAGCCAGCAGGAGGAGGCGCTGCCGCTGCATAAGGTAAGAGCAGCTGGTGGTGGTGCTGGTAGCCAGGCAGAGCAGGGCAAGTGAGCTTGTGATCCTCAAGAAGGGTGGGCTGCATGGGCTGGGCTGTCACTGTGCCCACACATGCCCGGAGCGGAGTGTTGGTCAAAGGGCGGTGCGCCAGCAACAGGCTGGGCAGCTCGCTCCCCTGGGGTCCTGCCAGAGGCATCTCCCAGGTTCACCACATCCTGGTCCTGCCGAGTCCTGCTCTGGCTGCCCAAGGGGACACAGATGGAGTCTGCTTTAAGATCATCTCATGTGCCCTTGCCAGGGCTGCAGCGGGGGAGGGGGGAGCCAGTGCCCTTTGCGCGGATGGGAAAGTGGAGGCATCTGCCTCTTGGTGTGGCCCCTCTTTCCTGCGCAAGACCCCCCAGGCTGACCGACTGAAGCAGCGCATTTTGTGGCACCCTTGCCGGGGAAAGTGGGCTGGTGATCCGGAGGAGAAACAGGGCTGTGGGGCATCAGTAGACTAAAACACGCCAAGGAGTTGGGAGACTTTGGCATGAAGATTTACCTGCAAAAAAATAAATAGTACCAGATGCGTTCCTGGGACAAGGAGAAGGACACAGAAATTTAAGCTGCGCATGCACTTAAATAGGGCCAAATTTTGGAGGCAGGCCTTAATTTAACTACATTGCACACAAAGCAGTGCTGGGCCTTTGTTTTTTTGGGAGGGGTGTATTGCTGAAGAAACACGGTGGTAATGTAGCCTTAGTAGATAGTTGGACAGTTGTTAGGGATGAACTTTGTTTGCTGATCTAATTTAAGAAAAGAAATCAAAATAACCACACTCAAAATAAGTCAAATGAAGTAAACTGAAATCAGTTAAAAGCCAAGATAAATAAATGAAACTGTTCTGCCCATTTGCTCCAGATGATATTTGATACCATTTTTGTACCCATTTTTTTGTTCCAACCATTGGCTGAATTTGTTTTGTCTTTCTGGCATTTTTTTCTGCTTTTGCGATCATCTTTCTCTGATGCAACAAGTACACAATGATCCAAAATTGGTATGTTGTGAGTTTCTATACTTTACAATTCACAGAAGAGCAGCAATCAGGGGCATAGAAATGAAATCTTATGAAAAGAGATTGAAGGAATTTGGAAAGAAACCTTGGAAAAAAAAGATGAGGAGGAATACAGAATTGCTTTTCAAACACCTGAAAGGATGTCTCACCTGAAAGTCAAGTTGTCTTGGAGAATATTAACATAAGCAGAGTTCAGATCATGGGAAGCAATACTGTAATCTCAGTTTACTCTGCCTTGGTAATCAGAATAATGGATCCAGTTCCAGGCGCTTCCACTCAGAAAACAGAAGGACAAACTTGTCAGTACGAAGCAGGGGTACACTAAGCAAATAAAAATAAAATAATGAAACAAGGTATGCAATATGTTATGGATTAAGCCAACGCAGCGATACAAACCTCAACAGCTTCGTCTTACAGCAGGCTTGTAATCCTGAAATTCTCATTGGCCCGTAAATAGCGAGTCATGATTGGTCAGGTTTGGCCAGTCTGATTGGCTGTTAATGGGAACCCCTGATTGGACGCTTGTGAAAGCGATAGACTCAGATCATTGGTTGTTTGACGGCAGCAAGCTCTATAAAAGAGCTACTGCTGCCCAGATATTTTGCTCCATTCTTTCTTGTTAAATAAAGAGTTGAAGTCACCGTCCGATGTCTCGTCTCTGTTCCTTGCACCCATGCCCAGGACTTAACACTGGCGACGAGGATGGGATGCAGAGACAATAGAGCTGACTAGAACACATCGGACAAGACAGAGCACGTGGCAAAAGAGCGCACTCAACAAACAGCAAGATGGCCAGTGGAGCAATACCACCTGCTCCATTCGACCCAGCAACTGAAGACTGGGACTCGTATATAGATCGCTTCCAGATGTTCCTGGAGACCAACAATTTAAAAGATGCTACATCCGGCAAGAAACGAGAGGTGTTCCTTACTCATTGCGGCCCCGCTGTTTTCAAAATGGCTAAAGCATTAGCAAAACTGGTGGAAGTGAAGACCATGGATTGGGACACCCTCGCTCCAATCCTCCGAGCCCATTACGCACCCGCAGTACCTACATTGATACAAAGACACGAATTTTACCAGAGGGACCAACGGAAGGACGAAAGCATTGGTAATTTCGTAGCCGACCTCCGGAACCTAGGAGGCCTTTGTGGTTTTGCAAACTTAGAGGAAGCCCTAAGAGACTGTATAGTTCTGGGTTTAAATGCACCGCACGTGCAGAGTAAGCTGATGGCGAAAGGCGACATCAGCCTTATAGATGTCATCACCAACGCTATTGCTGCAGAAGCAACCAGAAAGTCAGCCACTCGAATGCGCCGAATGAACGTACTGCTTTGCCAACTTGCCGACGAGGTCCCACTCGCCACTGAGAAGCATGCTACCACTACCCACCACAAAGACCTTGAGTCATCCTCAGACAGTGATGAAGAGGAGGTCAACCGGCTCCACTCAAAATGAGAGCAAAGGAACCAGCGACGTCCACGCCAATGTGCTGGTTGCGGGGCAAACCACCTGCGATCGGACTGCAAATTCCTCGATGCACTCTGCCGTAACTGCAGGAAAAAAGGCCACATCGTGAAGGTCTGCAGAAGCAGACGAGAGTCCAGTCCCAACCAAAAGGAGAACAACCTCCGTCGGGAGATAGGCAAACCTCCTGAGAACCGGGACCGTCTGAACCACCAATGGAACAACCACTACTTCTACAGAAACAAAACACCTGCCTTTTCAACGAGATGAGAAGAGGCCCACCAAACCATTATCATTGGCCATGCTTCATCGTTCGATGCAAGAAAGATCCATGTAAAGGTTACTATTGAGAATTGACCATGTGTGATGGAAGTCGATTCAGGATCGTCCCTATCGAAGGTATACTGGAAAACCCTCAAACAGCTGATCCCTGCCATTTCCCGCCAGGACCTCAGCACACAGCGAATCATCCTGAAAGACTATCAGGGAAACAGAATCCCAGTTGTCAGTTCCAGCAACGTCCAAGTATCCTTTAAGGACCGCACAGCAAGGCCTCCCCTGACTGTCGTCAATTGTGACCAACCCAGCTTGTTATGGTTACAGTGGTTCACCCCACTCCGAATTGAACTAGCCAGCATACACCATACCAGAAATGATGACTGGGAAGAGACTCTCATCCAGGAATTCCAGGACGTGTTCACAGGAACATTAGGCAAGTACAAGGAGACCCCTATATTGTTTAATCTCAGCCCAGATGTAGCTCCCATTTGGCTTAAGCCCCGTCGAGTACCTTTTGCCTTAAAACCGAAAATCAACGAGCAGCTAGATAAACTGATAGCCAGGGTGTATTGGAACCGATTGACCACGCCTGTTGGGAAACCCCGATAGTAATGCCCATGAAGCCAGATGGTTCGTTAAGAATTTGCGGGGACTATCGGGCCACCCTAAATCATGCTCTTCAACAGAGCACTTACCCAGTACCGGTGGTCCAACACCTTCTTCCCTCCCTGGGTGGCAGAAAAATATTTGCAAAATTGGACTTAGCTCAGGCGTACCAGCAACTACCTGTAGACGCAACAACTGCAGAAGCCCAGACAATAGTTACACATAGAGGCGCCTTCAAGTCAATAGACTCCAATTCTGAGTAAGCGTGGCACCAGGCATTTTCCAAAGTTTAATGGAGAGACAATTATAAGACATAAAAGGCGTCGTGCCTTATTTTGACGACGTCCTAATAGCTGCCCCCACGAAAGAGTTATTAGTACAAAGACTCAGAAAAATCCTGCAGAAATTCAAAGACGCGGGTCTTAAGGTAAAACGAGACAAGTGTCAACTTTGGATGGAGAGAGTGGAGTTCCTGGGATACCTTCTCGACAGACAGGGAATCCACCCCACTGAAAAAAAACTAACCGCAATCAAAAAAGCCCCGAGACCTAGGTATAAGACAGACCTTCAAGCCTTTCTGGGACTCATTAACTTTTATAACATTTTCTTGCCCCAGAAGGCAACCGTAGCCGAACCCCTACATAGACTTCTCGATCAAAAGGCTCCTTGGGTTTGGGGACGGCGTGAAGAGAAAACGTTCAAAGAGATAAAAGACCTTTTAACCTCCGATGCTGTATTAATGCAATACAATGAGACTCTCCCTTTGATGGTTACTTGTAATGCCTCACCATTTGGAGTAGGAGCCATTTTAAGCCATGTTCTACCAAATGGAAATGAGGCACCCATTGCATTCTTTTCCAGAATTTTGTCTAAAACTGAAAGGAACTATAGTCAACTTGATAAAGAGGCCCTCGCTATTGTATCCGCAATTAAACGTTTCCATGAATATGTATATGGGAGACCTTTTACCATAATTACAGACCACAAACCGCTACTTGGGATTTTGGCAGGAAACAAACCAACTCCCCATATCTTATCACCAAGAATGACACGTTGGTCAGAATTTTTAGCCGCCTACGATTACCGATTGCAACATTGCCCAGGGAAAACCATTCCCCACACTGATGCTTTGAGCTGCTCTCCACTTTGAGCTGCTCTCCACATTATAGAGGACCCTGCTCCAACTGTAACTGTATTACAAATCGAAACCCTCAAATCACCGCCATTAACTGCTCGAGACAGCCTTAGAAAAAAGGATCCTGTGTTGGCACGAGTCCTCAGCTGGGTAGAACGCATTTGGCTGGTCAGTGCAACCGATGACACATTTAAGCCATTTAAGAATCTTCAAACAGAACTATTCTCCCAGAAAGGTTGCATAGTATGGGGAGACAGAGTCATAGTCCTGGAGAAATTGCAATATAGGGTATTGAAAATGCTGCATGAGGGACATCCAGGCATCGTGTGGATGAAGGCACTGGCCAGGAGTTATTCATGGTGGCCTGGGTTAGATAGACAAATAGAGACTTGGGTAGCAAAATGCAGTAAATGCCAGGAGACTCGCTCCGCTCCTCCAAAGACTCTCCCAACTCAGTGGGAAATGCCTCGAGGTCCTTGGTCCCGTATCCACATCGATTTTGCAGGACCCACAAGAAGACACACTTTCCTCTTAACAGTAGATGCCTATTCAAACTGGCTTGAAGTCCAAAAAATGGAAAGCACCACCACAGACGCAGTCACTAAAAAACTGAATAAACTATTCGCTACCCATGGACTTCCTAATGTCCTCATCTCAGATAATGGCCCCCAATTCACTGCCCTGCCATTCGAACAATACCTGGTAGATCGGGGCATCCGCCATGCTTTAACATCGCCAGCTCACCCTGCAGTCAATGGTAGGGCTGAGCGAATGGTTCAATTTGTAAAGCAGACCCTGCACAAAATGGACCACGGCAACATTGACGATAAAATAAACTGAATGCTTTTTCTCCAACACATAACCCCAAACAGCACCACGAACAAAACCCCAGCTGAATTCCTGATGGGCCGGAAACTTCGCTCGCATCTTGATCGCCTCCACCCAAACTACATGCCAGAACAACCCCCGGGATCCAGCAGCAAGTGTCGGGCATTCCAGGAAGGGGACCTTGTGTTTGCAAAAAACTTCTCAGGTGACCCATTGTGGGTCCCCACGACAATAACACAACTTACAGGACCCCGATCTTATCGCCTACAAACGGCAGACGGTAAGATGTGGAAACGCCACATAGACCAACTCCATTCCAGATTAGTGCCGGAACCTCTAGCCAGGGGGTAAGGAACATGGAGGAGGATGAAGAAGAAATCGAAACCCAACAGCCCAGGGAATACTCACCATCCGAGGGAGAACCGAGCCAGGGAGTGGCCTCGCCACGTGACAGCACCGTGATGGAGGTGGATCCAGGGAACCCGGAAGACAGCGCTGATGAGGGCAACCCAGAACCACAGTGTTCGCTATCCAGCCCAGCTGGCAGCCCACTGGAGCCAGAGCCAGAATCAGAACCAGGACAGAACCCGGTGGAATAACACAGGTTGAGCAGACAGGTGAAGCGGCCTGCCTACTTACGAGAATACGTCACCCCACCCCTCAAACGGAACCAAGGGGGGAGGGGTGTTATGGATTAAGCCAACGCTGTGACACAACCCTCAACAGCTTCGTCTTACAGCAGGCTTGTAATCCTGCAATTCTCATTGGCTTGTAAATAGCGAGTCGTGATTGGTCAGGTTTGTCCAATCTGATTGGCTGTTAACGGGAACCCCTGATTGGACGCTTGTGAAAGCGATAGACTCAGTTCATTGGTTGTTTGACGGCAGCAAGCTCTATAAAAGAGCTACTGCTGCCCAGATATTTTGCTCCGTTGTTTCTTGTTAAATAAAGAGTTGAAGTCACCGTCTGATGTCTCGTCTCCGTTCCTTGCGCCCATGCCCAGGACTTAATACAATATGTCTATGGAGATTCTCAGTCATCCAGGTCATGGTTGTCTCAAAGGTGCTTTTTCAGGAAGCAACTTGACTTTCTTGTTTTTTCTTTTGAAGATGTTTCAGTTCTTGGATGATGCTTCTCATCCAAGAAAATAGCAAACTATAGGACGCTGAGGTGACCCACAGATAAACCTCCAAGTGCTTCAACAACCCTCTAAAAGGATGCAAGTGAACAGCTGTCTGCAAGGAATATAAATCTTTCCATTCCCCACTATCCAGTCAGAGCTGAAGAAGCTTCTTGAATGAGAGGCAAAATGTTCTTCAAAAGAAGAAAGAAGGAAGTCCAGTTTCCTCTTGAAAAAGCACCCTTGGAGCTATGAAGATAATGAAGGGTTTAGAAATCAGGTCCATGAGAACAGGTAAAGAATTTGGATATGTTTAGCCTGTGGAAAAGACAAGTGAGATCAGGAATGACAGCAGTCTTTAAATATCTGAAGGATTATCACACAAAAGGAGTGGATTTATTCTCTGTTACACCAGAGGCAGATCCAGAACTAGGTGGCTGCACTAAATTGAGGAAGGATTTCCTCACTGTGCAAATCTGTCATTCTGCAGTACAGATCCCCATGAATTGGTGAACACCCGTATAAATTTTCAAACAAAAACTGTCAGAAATGCTGTGGTAGTTCCTAAGCAGAGAGTGGATTAGATGAACTTTAAGGCCCTTTCCAATTTGATTACTCTAGGATTCTTTTCCTTGTTTGTCTATGTGAAACAGATTTTATGGGCATTTCAATTGAGCATTAAATATCACATTCCTAAGGGTAGCTGATGACTCCAAGAGATAACCAAAGAACAGAGTTGGAAGGGACCTTGGAGGTCTTCTAGTCCAACCCTCCGCTCAAGCAGGAAACCTTATACTATTTCAGACAAATGGTTCTCCAATCTCTTCTTAAAAAAACTCCAGCTTCACTTTGCAAGGAGTATGAATCCTTCCATTCCCCACCATCCAGTGAGAGCCGAAGAAGCTTCTTGGATGTGAAGTGAAATATCTTCAAAGAAAAAACAGGAAGTCCAGTTGCCTCTTGAAAAAGTGTCCCCTTTGGGACACTACTTGTCATTTTTGAGGTTCTGGATAAGAAGCTCATAAATGGTGACCACATGACCCTGGGGCGTTGCAACTCATAAATATAGGCTGGTTGCCAAGTGCCCAAATTTTGATTATGTGACTGTGGGTTTGCTGCAACAGATATACTTTTGAGGACGTGTCAGTGCTGTGGAAACTTCAAACAGCTGCTAAACAATTGGTTGTAAGTTGAGGACTACCTGTACGTGTTTAAGAAGAGGATGAATACCCAGCAGATGAGAATCAGAGGTGGTATTCAGCAGGTTCTGACCAGTTCTGGAGAACTGTAGCAGAAATTTTAAGTAGTTTGGAGAACCGGCAAATGCCACCTCTGACTGGCCCCGCCCCCATCTATTCTCTGCCTCCTGAGTCCCAGCTGATTGGCTGACTCTTCTTTGGTTGCCCTGTACAGGAGAACGGAGCTGGAGAGTAGGTTAGTGGGGTGGGGAGGGAATGGAGATTTTACAGTAACCTTCTCCCAGGAGTGGGGAGGGAATGGGGATTTTGCAGAATCCTTCCCATGCCACACCCACCAAGCCATGCTACGCCCACCAAGCCATGCCACACCCACCAAGCCATGCCACGCCCACCAAGCCATGCCACGCCCACCAAGCCATGCCATGCCACGCCCACCAAGCCATGCCATACCCATCAAGCCATGCCCATAGAATCAGTAGTAAAAAAAATTTGAATTCCACCACTGATGAGAATGCTTTAACTTAAAATTCCCGTGCTGAGTAGAAGTTCGAATTCGATTGCCAAAATTGTCCCTTTCCATTTTAGGATTCTATGATGAGATTCACAATGTTATTTTGGCTATCATTTTGTGAGGCAGGAAACTTCTGGGGATGCATGCAAAGAGTACATCAAAGGGTTATCGATGAGATAATGGAAATTTATCCGGAATGCTTTCTCATCTTATTCCATCTGTTGCACTAGGTGGCAATCTCCGTCATTCAAGCTCCTTGTCTGTGATAGCACAGTTAGACTAATCTTTTAATAATACTCTTGAAAGCTTTCAAAAGAACTGTTCCCTGAATAGGTTTGAGCAAAGAACAGGAAAATACAGAGCTGGGAACAGGAGAGAGTTTTCTGTGCCATTACAGTCTCAAGTACGGGATTCTGATTGAGGCTCTTGAGTTATGTACATCATTTTAACTGCTAATGTCACTTTTTCATATTTTACTGTGGTTTCTCTCTCTCTCTCTCTCTCCCTCTCTCCCTTCCTCCCCCTCCCTCCCTCCTTCCCCATTTATTGCTCAACAAGCTCTTGAAGATTTGAAGTGGACAAAGGGAACAGTGGCGGATTGAACTGACAGTCAGCCAAGTGCTTATTTTATCTGCAGTTACTGTCTCCTCTGTGAACAAACGAGTGAATGTATACAAACTCATTGGCTAGTTAGCAAGCTGCACTTTTGCATCTTCAAACATTTTTAATGCAAATGCCGCTTCAATTTTACATCTGGAACTACCTTCCCAAGGAATGTATGACCAACTGAGGGGCAGCTCAGCCTGCAATACCACTGTTTCTGGATTTCATTCTGGAACGTAGCTACATTCAATGTCTGCCTTCTTCCAGAGAACAAACTTTTTTTATTAGGCAATACAGTAGATTGATGACTCAGTCCAGTCTCTTCTTGAAAGCCTCCAGTGATGAAGCTCCCACAACTCCTGAAGGTGACTATTCCTTGCCCAGTTCCTGCAACCATTCATCATATGTTTTAGTCTGTAGTCTTTTGACGAAGACATGAAAGTTTGTTCAAGCAGGAAACCATGTATCATTTCAGACAAATGGTTGTTCGATCTCTTCTTAAAAACTTCCAGTATTGGAGCATCCACAACTTCTGGACGCAAGTTGTTCCACCATTTAATTGTTCTCACTGTCAGGAAATTTCTTCTTAGTTCTAGGTTGGTTTTCTCCTTGATTCTGTCTCACCTGTAGCCACAAGTCCAAATGTCCCAAAGGAATAAACATGAACAGACAATATCAGGAAACAACAGAGTTAACTTCCTCTGTAGTCGTCGTTGGCAGCTTTCCCAGAAACTGTCTTCAAACTCAGATAAGAAGCTGCATGATAAATCAGAGCTGAAAGATAAACAGAAAGGCTTCTCCCAAACTGCGAATGTAATTAACGAAGTTTGACCCGAACAAGGATCTCTAGCTGACACGCCTCCTTATATTCCTTGAAGGGGCGTGTCAGTCTCTCTAATTAATCTCTGATTTGACGTTTCCTTTCAAATTGTGCTTGACATCTCAGCCTACGTCTAGTCCTTGCGTCAACCCAACATTCGTCCATTTGATCATCACTCAAAGACTCTGGCACATTCTGTGGATCAGCTGATGACACCTGAGGCATAATTGATGTGGAAGGTTCTGGAGAGGAAGGTGATTCTGACACTTCCTCATCCTCCTGGCTCATGTCTGCATCTCCCATTAAAGCAGGTTCAAATTCCAATGCCAAACCCTCCTCATCACTCGAACCTGTGTCTTCTGACACTTCAGACTCAAAGCGCACAGCAGGCTCAAACCTCCCAGTCACAACAAGTTTCTATCCATTGCTTCTTGTTCTGCCTTCTGGAGAATAAGTTGACTCTCTCTTCTTTGTGGCAGCCTCTTAGATATTGGAACACTCCTATCAAATCACTCCTAGTCCTTCTTTTCGTTAAACTAGAACATGCCCAATTCCTGTAATCGTTCTTTATATGTTTCAGCCTCCAGTCCTCTAATCATGTTTGTTGCTCTTCTCTGCACTCTTTCTAGAGAGCAATCTTCATTACTTGCCATTGGATTGCAGGAGGACCATCATCACTTAGCAAATAAAAAGAGAATCGATGAGTCCCTGTTAAGTCATATCTTTACAAGATGTAGAGACAGTAGAGTAAACAGAAAAGACATTGACGGGAATAAATTTGTGAGAAATTTGTGAGAAATTTGTATGTACTTGCCCTGGCATGCGTAGCAATTGAATTGAGTCTGATACTGTCTATTTTTCTTCTGCCAAAACTGTACAAGACAGACCATATTTTTGGGGAAAAAATACAATTGAAAATGAAAAGGAAAGCTACATTCAGACAGAGATATTTTACATCAGGGAAATTTATGTAACAATAACGTACATCAAGGAATTTTCTGAGCTTGGTTGTTTTCTTGCAGATGTTTCATTACCAAAGCTAAGTAAGATTATCAGTTCTAGGATTGATGGTGTTACCTAATTTGGTTAATTAAATGTCTGCAAGAAAACCACCAAGCTCAGAGAGCACCAAGGAGCCCTCATTTCAATCCTGAGCTCCAAATATTCTCCTTTTAAAAGGCAACTGGACTTGCTTTGTTTTTCCTTTTCCTCAATGACTCTCTAAAAGGATGCAAATAACCAGCTGTCTGCAAGGAGTATACATCTTTCCATTCCACACCATCTAGTCAGAGCTGAAGAAGCTTCTTGGATGAGAAGCAAAACATCTTCAAAGAAAAAACCAGAAAGTCCAGTTGTCTCTTGAAAAAGCACCTTCGGGACAACGATGATCTGCACAACTGAGAATCTCTACAGATTTTTTTCTGAGTTATTTTGCTCTGCAGATTCAAGCTGGATTCAGCCCATTCCAAATTCCATCTCTCTTTTGCTTACTTCTCGCAAGATACCCTATTTCAGTAGCCCCCAACTTTTTGAGTACCGTGGACTGGTTCCATGGAGAGTAGTTTTTCCACAGACCAGAGGGGCATGGTTTGGCATGTAGACTGCAACCTGTATGTGCATGGTTGAGGTTTCAATCACTTGCATGGACCAGTTCCTGGCAAGCCATGGACCAGTGCTGATCTGTGGACTGGGATTTGGGGACCCCTGACATATTTGGTTCCTTTCTGTTCCATTTTTGGAGAGTTATTTTATGATGGATAGGCAGAATCCAAAGTCCTCTCTATGTAACCTCTTTCCAACATTCTGTTGGACTGAAAAGAATAAAAATAATTCTTCAATCTCTCATTGACTATTTTTGGGTCTATGAACTGATAGTAGATTTAGGAATCTGTTTGGGCTTTAGAACAAGATTACAAGGAGAATGTTTTTGTTCACATTATAATTGTCAACCCTCAAGCGAATCTGGCTGAGGCCATCTTTGAGGCTTCATGGTTGCCACAAGGCAGAGGGGGAGAAAATTAAATAGTCCAGCTTTGCCATCAAAGTAAAAAGTTTTCTTGTGAGAACCAAGGCCATTCCAGCAGGTGGCTGAGAAGAGGAGTGGAGAAACCAGGCAACTTGCCAGCACCACTATTGGACAATGTGACCTGGGGGGAAAGGGGAATTTTCACTTTTTAGTTAGGTGAAAACCATGGGAACTTTCAGAGTCAGGTTTCACCAGTTGTGCCAATTTGATGTATCCAATAAATTGTTCTTTGAAGGATCTACCTGCCTCAGAGTTCTACTTTCAATGGGTGAATAACTTGGAATGCTGACAGTAATACGAGCCAATCGAATTCATCCAACACTTCCTGATATAGCACACAACTCGGAACAAATCGTCCCTGCGTTTTTATAGTTCTTCATCTGCTCAGTTTTCTGATGGACAATTGCTTGTTCTTTTATAATTATTTTGGGTTTTTTTTTTTAAAAAAAAACATACATAGGGATTCTGAAGGGCTTGCAAAAAATTTTTTACATCATACAATTTTACATCATTATATTTTTTGCTAAGGAATTGACCTTATAAGGTCAAGTTATTCTGGAAATATTAACACTTTGCTTTAGTTTCTGCTTTTTACGGTATGGGTCAACACAGCTATCTTTAAGGTTTGCAAACCTTGGAGAACACTTTCCCAGGGGTTAAGCAGGTTCCTCTTTTGTTTGTGGGATGGTGCTGGTGTGAAAAGATGAATCTTTGCACATCGGCCTATATTTAATTCTGCAGACCTTAAGAAGGTGTTATCATGGTAAGATAATTGAATGTGAAAAGCTATCAAGTGTAGTAAGGTGAAATACACCACACTTAAAATATCACTGAGGTCAGTCTCATGATTATGGTAGCTGCCTGAGTACCATTATTAGCTTCAGTTGCTGAGATTAACCTTTCTTGATGAAAGATCCTTCAAATAGAATTAAACTAAAGCTTAGATTTCTTCAGGGTTTTTTTTAAATATATAAAATACAAGGATGTTTCATAGCTCTAATCTTAAGATAATAGCCAGTGTGATTGCCTGTTAGCACAACTAGGTTTGAATCTACTGTGCTTTCCACTGTTATTCTTTAAAATTCATAACCAATTTCGGTCCATTAAGAGGCAGAACAGAGAATAGTTTTGATATTGAAGTTTCTGGCATATATGTGTGTGTGTGTGTGTGTGCATGTGTATGTGTATATGTATATGTATATATGTAAAATGAGGATCCAGATTGTTGGGGGCAATATGCTAACTCTGTAAGCTACTTAGAGACAGTGGTGGGATTCTACAGGTTTGCACCTATTCGCTAGAACTGGTTGTTCACATTCTAAGCAGTTCGGAGAACCGGTTGTTGAAAAAATTACTGGCCTAATCCTGTGAGGAAGGCAGGAAGGAAACATTCTGGTGTTGCTTACAGAAACTGCCTCTCCGTTAACCCTTATTACGTTCTTGGCAGGACTAGACTTCCTGTCTCAGGAACTTCTCTGGAGTTTTTCCCCCTCCTTTACTGGTACTTTGCTTGTGTGGAGTGACCATTCAAAGTTACAATGGCACTGAAAAAAGTGAAACTGTTGCAGCATCTCCACAGTCACGAGATGCCAGGTGAGGAGATGCGTGCCTCGATGTAGTGCTATTGAGTTGGCCACACCCAGCCAATAACATGACCACCAAGCCATGTCCACCCAGTCACATGACCCAAGCCATGCCCACCAACTAAACCATGCCCACAGAAACGGTTGTTAAAAAATTTGAATCCCACCCCTGAGTCAACCTATTCTCCAAAGCACCTGAAGAACAGAACAAGAAGCAATGGATGGAAACTAACCAAAGAGAGAACCAACCTTGAAATAGGCTGTGATTACACATAAGAAATTTGTCTCTAGTGTGGTAGATCTCAAGGTATATGCAAAACAACAACAACAACAACAACCATCATCCCAATAAAAGGGGAATAGTAGATAAAATAAGCTTTTCTAACAAATTTTTTTAAAAAAACCATCAGTGATTCTGAGTCTTCTTTCTCCCTGGTTGGATTAATTTATCTTAATTTATATTAATTTAAAGTTATCTGATAGTTAATATAAATCCAGACACAGCTGTGCATATGGATGCTGCGGCTGGCCACTCCTTGTTTCAATGTATGGTGTGTGTATGATTCTCAGTGTGCTTTGGATTCTTTCCTTGATTGACTCCTGTGAGGCAAGGGTCATCTATAGTCAATGAAAACAAGCACAAATAGGCTGAAGAACAGCTTCTATCCCAGGGCAGTAGCTCTTTTTGAAATCTGCTGTATAGTGCAGTGTTGGTGCGGTGTTGCGGGTTTTCGGTTCAATGTGTGGAGTGTGAAGGATGTGTGTTTGTGTTTATTTTCATGGTCATGATGTGCACTGAAGATGCTGTTTGATTTCGTTGTACAAGGTGCAATGACAATAAAAGTAAACTAAACTAAACATGTGAACACAGAGATGTTCCAGATTTTAGACCAGATAGCAATTATTTTGGAGCTTCCTCTTTAATGTGGCTACAGGAAACTTCCCACTGCATTTCCTTTGTTCTCTGAATCAGCCCTGTTCACTGAACAATTTCCTCCCCTGATGTAGCTATCACAACCTTCTATTTTCATTGCCTGCAAATTGGGAGACAGGTTTTAGGAGAAGAAAGCACTGAATCTCAGCTAGCTGACTTTGCTAAAAAAAAAAAAAAAAAAAAGTTAAGGAGGGTTGTTAGTTAGACCTTGTCAGTTACTTGGCTGGGAGATGACCAGGAAAATATATATATATATAAATATATAAAATCAGGATGCATGTTAGAGCAAAACATAAAAATAAAAAACAGGAAAAGATTATTCTGTATCGCTGCAAGAAAATTATATGAATATTTCTATGGTGTCATCAAAACTGTTCAAGTGAAGAGTCCAATTTTTTTAGAATTAGAAAGGAGCCAAAGAGATCTATGTTTGGTTTATTCTTGTCCCTTCAATAGTCCTTAATTTAATAATAACTGGAAGCAGGAGTTTTCCTAGCAACACATGCCATCTTTATCTGTTTTTATGTCTACTCTAGCGATATCATGCTTAAACAGTACATGGAAGCTAGGAAAAACCATTGGCACTCAAAGCATAGCTGGCTGGGGAATTCTGGGAGTTGAAGTCCACTAATCTTAAAGTTGCCAAGGTTGGACAGCCCTGCTGTCTAAAAGAGATGCTTCAGTCACTGATAGTCATTGGCGCTCTCAGCTATATCTTTTTTGTTTTTGTTGTTGACATTGTTTGCATACTTTCTATATAGGATGTGAGCATTGCAGTGAGTTCAGAAGAAATTAGATATTGCTCGGACTGCCCTTCATTTTACCAGTTCCATATTAGTTTCAGGGAACGTGGTGGTACAGTGGCTAAGTTGCTGAGCTTGTCCATCAGAAAGGTCAGCAGTTCAGCAGTTCGAATCCCTAACACTGTGTAATGGAGTGAGATCCTGTTACTTGTCCCAGCTTCTGCCAACCTAGCAGTTCGAAAGCCTGTAAAAATGCAAGTAGAAAAATAGGGACTGTTAAGCCTGGGTTCCCCAACCAGGGTTAAGGAGACAAGCTAAACAGAATGTGCAGCGTTAGTCAGATAGGCACACAGATAAATGAGTGAGATATGTTTATTAACATACAGTAAAAATAACAGATACGCTTGTGCTATCAAAATATAGTTTATTCCATTTAGAGTTTATAGCATAGTCAAAATAACAGTCCTTTAGTCATGTATCATTTTAGTCAGTACATTCAAGGATATTCATTTAGCAAAGTCCATGTAGAATATCCTATGTCAGTTCACTTGCAAATAAATCAGTCCTTTATCTCTCTCCCGTTCCAGTAGGGAAAAACGCAGTCTTCATCCAGTAATTAGGGATCATAAAGCCAGAGAGAGAAAACTGATGTTCCTTGCTTCCTTTATGGTGCTTTCACAACCACTCCCTTAATTACAGTCCTACAGTTAAAGTTGCAGACACTTTAACTAATAAACCATGATAACATATTTATTATTTTACCTAAACCAGTTAGGGTAAATAATGTTATCCCTAACAGGGACCACTTTGGTGGGAAGGTAACAGCGCTCTGTGCACCTTCGGCATTTAGTCATGCTGGCCACATGACTATGGAGACATCTTCGGACAGCGCTGGCACTTCGGCTTTGTAATGGAGATAAGCACCACCCTCTCAAGCCGGAAACAACTAGCAAGTATGTACCAGGGGAACCTTTACCTTTATCTTTATACGAGTTTCATCTACTGACAGTTAGGACCACAAAGAAAACCCAGTTGCCTTGCATGAACAGAATACAACTATTTATGGTTTACAAACCAGAGTAACTGGATCTGCTAAACACACTAAGCCAAAACTAATCATACCATGGCTGAGTGTCACAGATACTGTTCCAGTTAAAGTGTGGCTGCCTTTAGAAGGGATAGCCACTCATTCAGATGATTTTCAAAGAGCTCTAGACAAATTAATGGGGTATCAGGCTATCAAAGGCTATTAGGTTTGATAGCTGTATATTACTTTCAGAACAAAAGCAATACACCATAAATCTAAGTTGCTAACTAAGAGGACAATTATGCTCATGACCTCTAAGCTTTTCAGAAGATGCTTTGAGTCAGCTGTGTCACGGATACTTCATTAGCGAAGCTCTTCTTAAGTTCTGAAGGAGTTTGCTTGCCTCCAACATTCTCTGCTTTCTGGATAGCATTTCTGGCATTTTTGGCCCTGCTATAGCTTTCAAAGAGCCTGCAGTGAAGACCCACTAGAATTTACAAGTTTCTGAGATCTACTAGGTTATGAAGAAATGCTGGTCCTAAAAGGTTTTTTTTCTTGTGTGTTCTATCCTTTTTCTACTTGACACTTGGCCCCTTTTGGTACCTTAATAATTCAGAATAGAGCTGGAAGGGACCTTGGAGATCTTCTAGTCCAGCCCACAGCTCACATAAGAAGCCCTATACCATTTCAGACAATTGCTGTCCAATCTCTTCTTAAAAACCTCCAGGGATGAAGCACCCACAACATCCGAAGCTGTTCCACTGGTTGATTGTCCTCACTGTTAGGAAGTTTCTCCTTCATTCCAGGTTGCATCTCTCCTTCACTAGTTTCCATCCATTGTTTCTTGTCTTTCCTTCTGGTGCTTTGGAAAATAAGTTTGTTGTGAATGAATAAATGTGTAATAAAGTTATCTAGAGCTTGAAGTCAAGTGCAGGGTTCTGGCCCTGCACTTCTGATTGGCTGTTAAATGGCGAGATCAGATTGGTCCGTTCAGGAGAGTCTGATTGGCCGTTAACGAGCCGTTCTCATTGGCCAACGGAGCTAGCGCTCCCAGGTTTTCATTGGTTGAATAGTTAATAAATTGCCTATATAAGGAAGGCTATAGCAGCCATCCAGTTGGAGCTGTCACACCATGTAAATAAAGAGTTGAAGTTCACTGTTTCACCGGCTCGTCTCCATTCTTCGCACCCATGCTCCACACTTAACACTGGCGACGAAGGTGGGATGTGGAGACGTCAGAGCTGATTGAACAATGAAAAAGATAACCAAACACGTGGCTGAAAACGCACAACGGTGGAACCATGTCTGAAGGCGTCATACCACCCGCTCCATTTGACCCAGCACAGAAGACTGGGAGTCCTACATGGATCGTTTCCAAATGTTCTTGGAAACTAATAATTTGAAGGATGCCATAACCGGGAAGAAACGGGCGGTATTCCTAACGCATTGCAGGCCGACCGTATTCAAGATGGCCAAGGCACTAGCAAAACCGGCTGAAGTGAAGGCTATGGACTGGGACGTCCTCGAACCCCTACTGAGGGCCCACTATGCACCGACTGTACCAACGCTCGTAAGGTGGCACGAGTTCTACCAAAGAAACCAGTGGAAAGGAGAGAGCGTTGCCGATTTTGTTGCGGACCTCCGAAACTTGGGAGGCCTCTGCGGGTTCGCCAACCTGGAAGATGCTTTGAGAGACCGATTAGTTCTGGGATTAGATGCGCTAAACGTGCAGAGCAAGCTGATGGCAAAAAGCGACATCGGCCTTGCCGATGCCATCGCTGATGCTACTGCAGCAGAAGCAACCAGGAAGTCGGCTGCCCAACTGCGCCGCAACCGCGCTCCGGTACACCAACCGACCGGCAACATTTCACCTAAATCAGAAGGACAGCTTTTGACGGCCCACCACGAGGACCTCTCTTCGTCGTCAGACAGCGATGAAGAAGAGGTCCATCAACTGTGGTCCGATCGAGACCATTACCCGAAGTCCCAACACCCATGCGCTGGCTGTGGGACCAACCATTCCTGGTCCGAATGCAAATTCCGCGATGCGCTCTGCCATGAGTGCAGGAAACAAGGCCATATTGGATGGGTCTGTAGAAGCCTCCTAGGACCCAGCCAGACCTTGAAGGGGGCTAACTATTGCCAATCGACAGGAAACCATCCTGTAAGGCAAGAACCAGTAAACCACTCCTTCAGAAACCAAACCATAAATCGCCCAACGAAGCGAGAAGAGGCTCACCAAACTATCACTATTGGTCACACCTCTTCCTTGGATGCCAAGAAAATCCGAATTAAAGTGGCCATCGAAAATCAGCCCTGCCAAATGGAAGTCGACTCAGGATCATCTCTCTCAATGGTTTCCTGGAAGACCCTCAAGCAACTCATCCCTACTATCCAGCGCCAAGACCTCCGTTCCCAAAGACTCATACTTAAAGACTACCAGGGGAATAGGATTCCAGTCGTAGGATCCAGTCGAGTGCGGGTCTCGTTCAAAAACCGCACAGCATACTTACCCCTGACTGTGATCGACAAGAACCGGCCTAGCCTGTTAGGCCTCCAATGGTTCGCGCCACTCGGCATTGAAGTGGCAGGCATTAACCGAATCAGCGGCAGTGACTGGGAGGAGGACCTTGTCCATGAATTCAGGGACGTCTTTGCAGAATAGCTAGGCGAGTACAAGGGGACCCTGATCTCATTTAACCTTAATCCAAAAATAGCTCCCATCCGCCTTAAGCCTCGTCGAGTTCCATTTACCCTAAAACCGAAAATCGACGAACAGCTTGATAAGTTAACAGCCCAGGGAGTGTTAGAGCCAACCGATTACTCTCACTGGGAGACCCCAGTCGTGACACTGCCATTAACCACCCATGATATTGCGAGAGAAACAAAACGTGACCCCGCCTTAGCATGAGTCCTCACTTGGGTGGAACGCGGATGGCCATTGGACCAAGTATCAGACGACTTCGCACCATTCAAAAGTTGGCAAACAGAGTTGTTTTCTCAAAAGGGCTGCATCATCTGGGGTGATAGAGTTGTTATCCCAGAATGACTCCAACAAGCAGTACTGAGAACCTTGCACGATGGTCACCCCGGCATCATGCGCATGAAAGCCCTCACACGAAGCTACGCGTGGTGGCCAGGCATCGACAAGCAAATCGAGACTTGGGTCAAAGCTTGTCATAGATGCCAGGAAGTAAGCAACGCCCCACCAAAGGCAATCCCAACCGAATGGGAAACACTGCGGGGACCCTGGTCCCGTATCCATCTGGATTTTGCTGGTCTGACCAAAGGCCACACCTTCTTGTTAACCGTGGACGCCTACTCAAACTGGTGCGAAATCCACCGAATGAGGAACACAACAACCGAAGCAGTCATTAAGAAACTAGAAAGACTGTTTGCAACCCACGGATTACCAGATGTTCTGGTATCCGACAACGGGCCCCAATTTACCGCGCTGTCCTTTGAACAGTACCTGGCGGACCGCGGTATTTGACATGCGCTGACTTCGTCTGTGCATCCTATGGCCAACGGAAGGGCTGAGCGCATGGTACAATTTGTCAAGAAAACGCTATAGAAAGTGGACTATGACAACATCGAAGAAAAGATAAACCGAATCCTCTTTTTACAGCATATCACTCCGCACAGCGTCAGCAACAAAACTCCCGCCGATCTGCTAATGGGACGAAAGCTCCGCTCCCACCTCGACCGGTTACACCCAGCATATGAACCGGAGAAATCACTTGGATCCAGCGGCCGATGCCGTACCTTCCAGGTAGGCGACTTGGTGTTCACTAAAAATTTATTGGGTGATCCGTTGTGGGTAGAAGCGACTGTGGTCCGTGTAACCAGCCCGAGATCATACCTTGTACAATGCCATGATGATAGACTATGGAAGCGCCATATCGATCAAGTACGATCAAGGCTGCAGTCAGGGATCTCCGAGTCCCCTAATAACCAAACTGAGGGTGGGGGGAGATACAGAGGAAGATGAACTTCAATTAGCAGAAAACCTTTTTGAAGGGAACGATAGCAGAACAGAAACACGAGAACAGGAATCAGGGATGGGAGTGAGTTCACCTCAGGGTGATACCGAAGATGTTGGTGACAACGAAAATGCGAACTCAGAATCAGAGACACCCCTTTCGCCAAACAACGCCCTACCTCAACAGGAGTGCAGCCAAATACCGGGTGCACAACGAAAATCAAAAAGACAAACAAAACAACCGTCCTATCTCAAGGACTATGTGACCGCACCCCGTAAATGGAACCCGGGGTGAAGGGGTGTTGTGAATGAATAAATGTGTAATAAAGTTATCTAGAGCTTGAAGTCAAGTGCAGGGTTCTGGCCCTGAACTTCTGATTGGCTGTTAAATGGCGAGATCAGATTGGTCTGTTCAGGAGAGTCTGATTGGCCGTTAACGAGCCGTTCTCATTGGCCAACGGAGCTAGTGCTCCCAGGTTTTCATTGGTTGAATAGTTAATAAATTGCCTATATAAGGAAGGCTATAGCAGCCATCCAGTTGGAGCTGTCACACCATGTAAATAAAGAGTTGAAGTTCACTGTTTCACCGGCTCATCTCCATTCTTCGCATCCATGCTCCACACTTAACAAAGTTGACCCTCCTCTTCTTTGTGGTATCATCAACCATGGTTTCCTTCTGGATTGACTCAGAGGATTGGGTGTGGGTGGCACTATATTGTTCGTTTCCCTCCTTTGCTGTTGATTGCAGTTGGTAGTGATTGGGGGAGAAGAGGTTCCATCTTTGGCTCCCACTTTTTGTGGTGCCACAAGGTTGAATATTCTCTCCTTTTTAAAACCTACATGAGGATTCTGGGTGAGCTCATCGACTGAGATGGGTTGAGGTATCATCAACATGTTCCTAGAATAGTGCATGCCACAATTCTACTCTGTGACCTGCAATGGTTGCCAGTTTGCTTCCAGGTCCAATTCAAGGTACTGGTTTTAACCGTTAACACCCTTAATGGAACCAGGCCTCTGTGAAGGATCATCTCTCCCTGGCTGTATCAGCATGCCCTATTGACCTGGCATAGGAGGCATACTGCAGGTACCATTAGTTAGGGACCCACATTTGGTGTGTCCCAGGGCAATGCTTTCTCTGCCATGGCACTCACCTTATGGAACACTCTTTTCCCCTAAAAGTAGATTATCTCCATCCCCTTTGACATTCCAAAAGTCCCTCCAAACCTGGTTTTATTAGCAGGCCTGGGCTCTCAGGGAATCAGCAACATTAATGGGGTGACATCACTTCTCCTTTCTCTGACTATGTGTGAGAATGTCCTTGATTCCCAAGAGAAAGTGTTTTGTTTTGGCTACAAAACCCCAGCTATCTCAAATCCCCCTTCTCTGTCTCTAAACTCCAGGTGTCAGCATTCCAGAAAACCTCCACTCCAACAAATAACTCCGAGACAGGCATCTTCTCAAAAGTTCTGTTTTACTTGGGTAGTAAACTGGCACATCTGGGGAATCCTGAATCTGAAAGTTCTGGGTTTTCTTGCAATAAGTAAAAACTGTTCCAAACTAGCAGGCTCATAAGTCTGCAAACCTGACTGGCCTTTTCCACAGCAGGCTCGTAATCCTGCAAGTTTGATTGGTCCGTTAACAGCGGGTCGCAATTGGTCGTTCAAGGCTGATCCAATTGGCTAGTTAACGGGCTGCCACAATTGGACAGCCCAAGCGCGGCAAACTTAAACCATTGGACGCTTTGACAACAGCCAGCTCTATAAAAAGGGCTGTTGCTGCCATATCTTTTCAGCTCTGTTCCTGAAGTCACTAATAAAGAGTTTGGAGTCACTATCCGATGTCTCGTCTCCGTTCTTGCGCCTACCCTCCAAGATAGAACACTGGCGACAAGGATGGGATACGGAGACAATAAGAGCTAATGAGGAACGATAAGAGCTGACTGAACACTTGCAAAGTAGTGACAGAGCACGTGGCTGACAACGCGCAGAGATGGCAGAATGACCAGCAGCGCGATACCACCCGCTCCATTTGACCCAGCAAACGAAGACTGGGACTCCTACATAGACAGGTTCCAAATGTTCTTGGAGACCAATAACCTGAAGGATGCCACGCCCAGCAAGAAACATGCGGTGTTCCTAACGCACAGCGGACCTGACGTTTTCAAAATGGCAAAGGGACTAGCGAAACCAGCTGAAGTCAAAACTATGGACTGGGACACCCTCGCTCCCATTCTCCAGGCTCATTATGCCCCAGCAGTCCCAACCTTCATCAGAAGACACAAGTTTTACCAGAGGGACCAACGGGAAAGCGAAAGCATCGGGGACTTTGTCGCTGATCTAAGAAATCTGGGAGGTTTATGTGGCTTGGCAAATCTGGAAGAAGCCATGAGAGATCGTATTGTCCTAGGTCTAAGAGACCTCACCATTCAAAGCAAGATTATGGCAAAGGGAGACATCACCCTCACAGATGCCATAGTGGATGCCACTGCAGAAGAAACAACCAGGAAGTCAGCAGCCCGAATGCGCCGAGCTAATGGAACAAACCGCCAAACCTCCAGTGACATCGCAACGCCCTCAGAGAGAGACACGTCAACAGCCCACCACGAAGACATCGAATCCTCGTCAGAAAGTAAAGAGGAAGAAGTCAACAGACTCAGATCAGAGCGAGACCAGCGAGGTCATAGAACCAGTTTTCAATGTGCTGGATGCGGAGGAAACCACCCTCGAGCAGACTGCAGATTCCTAGATGCCATCTGTCATTCCTGTGATAAAAGGGGCCACATCGCCAAGGTCTGCAGAAGCAAACGAGGATCTAGCCCCAAGAGGAACGAAGCAAATTTCCGGCAGACAACAGGCAACCACCCATCAAACCGGGACCGCCCTAACCACCAGTGGAACCAGTACAACAGAAACCGAACACCTGCTACCTCTACCAGACGAGAGGAGGCATATCAGACCGTCATCATTGGCCACGCCTCATCAGTGGATGTGAAGAAAATCCGGGTAAAGGTCACCATTGAAAACAGACCGTGCATCATGGAAGTCGACTCCGGGTCTTCCTTATCCATGGTCTCCTGGAAAACTCTCAAGCAACTGATCCCTGACATCCGCTGCCAGGACCTCAGCACCCAGAGACTTATATTAAAAGACTACCAAGGCAATCGAATCCCAGTTGCTGGTTCTAGTCATGTCCAGGTCTCATTTAAAGACCACACCGCAACTCTACCTCTCACCGTCGTTGATAGAGACCGGCCCAGCTTGTTGGGATTACAGTGGTTCGCGCCATTAGGAATCGAATTGGCAGGCATCAACCAGACCATAAGCGAAGACTGGGAGGCGGCCCTCATCCGGGACTTTCAAGAAGTATTCTCTGAGAAATTAGGCAAGTACAAGGGGTCCCCCATTTCATTTAATCTCTGCCCTGACATCGCACCCATCCGTCTAAAGCCATGCAGAGTACCATTTGCTCTCAAGCCAAAAATTGACAAGCAATTGGGCAAATTAATAGCACAGGGCGTGTTAGAACCCATCTACCATGCCCGATGGGAGACCCTAATTGTAACCCCCATAAAACCTGGTGGATCTTTGAGAATCTGTGGGGAATACAAGGCCACCCTGAATCACGCGCTTCAGCAGAGCGCATATCCTGTACCCGTGGTCCAGCACCTTCTTCACTCGCTTGGGGGCGGAAAAGTATTCGCGAAGCTTGACCTAGCCCAAGTGTATCAGCAGCTGCTAGTAGATGCAAAGACAGCAGAAGCCCAAACCATAGTCACGCACAGGGGTGCATTCAAATGTAATAGACTCCAATTCGGAGTAAGCGTAGCACCAGGCATTTTCCAAAGCTTGATGGAAAGGTTGATGCAAGGCATAAAAGGAGTTGTACCGTATTTCGCTGATGTATTAATAGCCGTCCCAACATGAAATCAATTAGAAAAATGTCTAAGAACTGTCCTGCAAAAATTCCAAGATGCAGGACTCAAAGTAAAAAGGGAAAAGTGCCAGTTATGCACTGAGAGGGTTGAATTTCTTGGCTACCTTCTTGACAAGCAAGGTATTCACCCAACTGAAAAGAAATTGGCAGCTATTAAAAACACTCCAAGACCTAGAAACAAGACAGACCTCCAAGTCTTCCTGGGCCTTATTAACTTTTATAACATCTTCCTACCCCAGAAGGCGACTGTTGCTGAACCCCGGCATAGGCTCCTCGACAAGAAGGTTTCCTGGGTTTGGGGACATCGAGAGGAGCACACTTTCCAGCAAGTCAAAGATCTTTTAACATCAGATGCAGTGTTAATCCAATATAACGAGACACTACCCTTGACTGTGACTTGTGATGCCTCACCTTTTGGAGTAGGAGCTATACTGAGCCACATTCTACCAAACGGTACAGAGGCACCTATTGCATTCTTTTCAAGAACCTTGTCTAAAACTGAAAGAAACTATAGTCAATTAGATAAAGAAGCCCTTGCTATTGTATCCGCCATTAAAAGGTTCCACGAATACCTGTATGGAAGATCATTTTCTATAATAACAGACCACAAACCGTTGTTTGGCATTTTGGCAGGGGATAAACCAACTCCCCACATTCTATCGCCAAGAATGACACAATGGTCAGAGTTCTTAGCTGCCTATGACTATCTGTTAACACATCGCCCGGGAAAAGCCATTCCCCATGCTGACGCCTTAAGCTGTTCGCCATTGCCTGATTTCCTGGACGATCCAGCTCCTACGGTATCCACACTACAAATTGAAATGCTTCCCTCACCTCCACTAACTGTACAAGACATTGCATTGGAAACAAAAAAAGACCCTTGTTGTCACGGGTCCTCAGCTGGGTGGAGAGGGGATGGCCAGAAATCGAACCCAATGACAAGTTCAAGCCCTTCAAAAACAGACAAACAGAACTGTTCTCCCCAAAAGGGTGCATATTGTGGGGAGACCGAGTAGCCATTCCTGAAAAGCTACAACACAGAGTCCTGAAAGTGCTACACGATGGACACCCGGGCATCGTGCGGATGAAAGCACTGGCAAGGAGCTATGCCTGGTGGCCAGGTATGGACAAACAAATCGAAGCCTGGGTTGCCACCTGTAGCAAATGCCAAGAATCACATTCGGTTCCACCAAAAACACCACCAACGGAATGGGAAATGCCCAGGGGTCCTGCATCCACATCGATTTTGCAGGACCTACAAAAGGGCATACCTTCCTAATAACAGTGGACGCATACTCGAATTGGCTTGAGGTGAACAAGATGAAGACCACCACCACTGAAGCAGTCATCAAAAAAACTAAACAGACTGCAACGCATGGATTTCCAGATGTCTTGGTTTCCGACAATGGCCCGCAGTTTACCACCCTGGCGTTTGAACAATACCTAGCAGACCAGGGGATAAACCACGCCTTAATATCGCCTGCTCACCCGGCGGCCAATGGCAGGGCTGAACAAATGGTTCAGTTCAGTAAAACAACCCTGCACAAAATGGACCAAGGAAACATCCATGACAGAGTCACCAGGATGCTCCTTCTCCAACATATTACACCGAGCAGCACCACAAACAAAAGCCCAGCCGAACTCCTGATGGGCTGGAAACTTAGGTTGCACCTAGACTGAATACACCCTGCATACACCCCAGAAAAGCCCCTGGGTTCCAGCAGCAAACATCGCACGTTTAAGGTAGGAGACCTCGTATTCCCAAAGAACTTTACAGGTGACCCTTTGTGGGTCCCTGCCAAAATAACACAAGTTACAGGTCCCCGTTCCTACCAATTAGAAACCACAGATGGAAGATTGTGGAAACGCCACATCGACCAGCTGCGTTCCAGGCTGACAACTACCCCCTCTGCGAATTCTGAACTCGGAACCAGAGGGGGAAGGGAAGCCGAGGATTTTGAAAACGAACTAACACCTGGCCCAAACCTCGCAAACCCACAGACCGAACAAGCAAGCCCAGCATACTTATCTGCTGAAGAGGAGCCGTGGCAATTGGTCATGTTTCCAGGAAATAGCAGCCGAGCGGGGTCAGCGAGTCCGGAAAATCCAGACGACAGAAACATTGAGGGTAGCCCCGGGTCACCTCCAGGGCTGCCCAGCAGTGAAGCCAGGTCACCGTTAAACGACCCACCAGAACCAGAATCCAAGCAAAGGCAGGTTGAACAACGCAAGTCAGGTAGACAGGTACGAAGACCTGCCTATCTGCACGAATACATCACCCCACCCCTTAGGTGAAACCTAGAGGGGAGGGGTGTTCCGAACTAGCAGACTTGTAAGCCTGCAAACCTGACTGGCCTTTTCCACAGCAGGCTCGTTATCCTGCAAGTTTGATTGGTCCGTTAACAGCGGGTCACAATTGGTCGTTCAAGGCTGATCCGATTGGCTAGTTAACAGGCTGCCGCGATTGGACGGCCCAAGTGTGGCAAACTTAAACCATTGGACGCTTTGACAGCAGCCAGCTCTATAAAAAGGGCTGCTGCTGCTGTATCTTTGCAGCTCTGTTCCTGAAGTCACTAATAAAGAGTTTGGAGTCACTATCCAATGTCTCGTCTCCGTTCTTGCGCCTACCCTCCGAGATAGAACAAAAACTACAAATCCACCCCTTGCACCCATCATCGCATCCCATGCCCCAATCACCATTAGTCCCAACTTGAGACATCCCCTCACCCAGGTGCAGAATGACATGACCTTGACTTTGGAGAAGAATGCTATTATGTCTAACCACATACACTCCAAGAAGCTTCCCCCCTCCCATTTTCCCAGGCTCAAGAATGTGGCAGTGTGGAAGCGTCTGGTGTCAATATGGCTTCCAAAGCTGATACCAGGGTGGCAACACTTAAGTTTCCAAAATAGTTTTGGTCAGGTCATCTTCAGAGTTGACAGGTTTTTTTTAACTGTTTTTAAAAATTGTTTTAATGCTTTTTACTGTTTTTACTGTTTTAAAATGGTTTTTAAAAATTTTTTAATTGTAATATATGTTTTGAATTGTGAGTTTCCCATAATTATTTGTTGAGATGAATGGATGTAGAAATTCATCCGTCCATCTAGCCAACACAAACAAACAAACAAACAAAATCATTCCATTACCTTGGCCTTTTTAAATCCTCATTTCACTCAGGGTTGGTATAGAATTTCAACTCTTATACTTGGAGTTATGTACTGTAGGTCCAGGCTGAGATTTACTAATGGTTGTAGATCACTCAAGGCATGGCAGGACTTGCATACATCTGGGTGATGGAGTGGAAGATTTCTTTTCACGTTTTATTAAAATCAAGTACATTTTAATGCTTTGCATGCATAAATGACCATCCAGACACCTGTAAACATCCATGAAGACTTGATTGCAACTTTTATTCCAGGCCCATTCCCAGATACTGATGAGAATTGTCTTATTTAAAGCAGATCAGCTAAGTTCTTCTGAGGTTTACATGGGGGAAAAGTTTAAGTCCATTCCAGTATATTAAATGAGACTGAAAACACTTTGGATCGATAACTTGCTCATCTATGAAAAAAAATAAAAGGGAATGAAAAGTGATTGCCGATTGATTTGAAATGCTTAATGCTGACTACAAGCTGAGGAGGGCCTCTTGTAAATAGCATTTGGTATGACTGCCGGTAAATTAAGCCAAAATGCGTGAGGAAGATTGAAGTGTTTTTCATAATGTTCATCTCCACTTGAGCAGCCTTTACAAAATGAGGAAGGAGGAGAGAGTCAATCCTAAAAAAGGAGAGAAGAAGAAGCTGTAAAGACATAAGAGAAGGATAGGCAATCTTTTTGCAAGTGGGCCTACATTTGGGGAGGGTCTTTCCTATACTGTAGGGGCAAAATTATCCCTTTACATTACCAAAATGACTGTAATTAAAAGGCGTGCGTGTGTTTAATGGTTTATATAAACCTTTGCCAATCTCCATTGCTGGATAATTCATAATTATATTTCAACTGATGGAATAAATTGGATCTTGCTATTAGCAGTTCTCAAAATTGCAGATGTTTCTGAGGAAGTAATATTAAAAACTACTGCTGGATGATTTAACAACTAGAAAATATTTGACTTGTTGCGATTAGATTGGATGGGGGAAAAAAAATGAGATTTCAATCTTTGTTTATCCTTTAAGTGCCATGACCCTGTTGAATCCTAGTTTGGAGGAGGAGGAGGAGGAATAATTATTGTTAGAACCAGGACCATCCAACAGGAATGACACTTCTCTCCTGGAATGTCTGGAGAGTCCAGGGGCTGCTGCTGCTGCTGCTGATGTCCCTGGACCCTCAGGCACTGGGGGAAGTGGTCAACCAGATCAGGAGTTCCTTTCTATACTTTTCGCTATTTTCCAGCCTGATTTCAAAGTTTGTTGATTTATTTAATAAACTTACATAGCATTCCATCTCATGTATGTGACTCCTAATTGTAGTTCAGGGTTTGGAAGGAAAGTGGAGTATAATAACCTAACCAATAACTAGAGCCCTCTGTTAGGGATAACATTGTTTTACCCTAACTGGTTTAGGTAAATAATAATATGTAATCATAGTTTATATGTTAAAGTGTCTGCAACTTTAAATATGAGAAAGTAATTAGGGGAGTGGTTGTGAAAGCACTTTAAAAGAAGCAAGATGACAGCTTGCTCTCTCTCTCTGGCTTTGATGATCCCTGATTACTGCTTGGAATCAAGACTGCATTGCTCGAACGGGAGAGAAACAAAGGACTGATTTGTAAGTGAACTGACATAGGATATTCTGCACGGACTTTGCTAACTGAATATCCCTGAATGGACTGACTAAATGATACATGACTATTGGACTGTTATTTTGACTATGCTATGAACTCATAATGGAATAAACTATATTTTTGATAGCACAAGCGTATCTGTTATTTTTACTGTATGTTAATAAACATACAAGCTTAGCTCACACATTTATCTGTGTGCCTACCTGACTAATGCTGCACATTCTGTTTAGCTTGTCTCCCTAACCCTGGTTGGGGAAACCAGGCTTAACACCCTCATTTGGTATAGAGCTTAAGACACAAAAGCAACTTGGTGACCTTGGACCAGTCACTCTCTCTCTCAGCCTTAGGAAGGAATCAAAATCTTACCAAGAAAACTGTATTAGGACTAGTCCAGGCAGTTACCAGGAGTCAACACAGATCCAAAGTGAGTGAGTGAGTGAATAAATGAATGAATGGTAATTCTATCCAAAACCAGCTGCTGAGAATCAGATTAGGGTCTCCAGAAGCTATGATCCTGATATATATAGAAGGAAAACTGACTCATTAGTACTCCAGTGTAATTGGAAAACATGGTTTAAAGTTGGGAAAGGCAATGTGCAGTTTTAGCTTTAAACTAAGCTCAAAAACCATGTTCATCAAGCTCAAAAGCCTAAGCCCCATGGCCAACGTTTTAAAAGTGTTTTGAAACACTCTGTTGTGGCTAATATTAAAACAAATACATAAATTGGTCACATTCCTTTATTATTCAAAAAAAAAAAAGATATCCCACTTTTCTTTTCTTTTTTTAAACAAATTTTATTGATTTTAAAGACAAACAAACCATCATTAACCATTAAATACATAAAAACTCTTTCCATTATTAATTTTACAAGTCAAGTAAAATATTATTTTATGCAACATAATTCTGTTTTACACCATTTCAATATAAACATATAAATATCTCTTAACAAATTTCTCATTATTTCTCTTTTCGTATTCAATTTCATTGTTATTATTATTATTTTCTATATTTATCCAGTTTATAATCATCATCTTCATTCCTCTCTGACTTGATTACCATTATTCTCATCCAACATTCCTCCAAGGTTTTATTAATTCTCAAACAAAACATAGACACACAAAACACAAAAATATAAAACTTCTTTTAAGAAAGTAGTTTGGCCCCAGATTACCTCTCGTTGTATGGACTTCAATTAAATTCGTGCTCATCTTGTATACCATTTCCTATCTTATTTACCATTCTATATCTCTTCTATATAACTTCTCCCCGCTTTTCATTCTTCTTATTTCTATTTTATTTAATTCATTTTAATTTAAATCATTATATTTGTATTTTTTGTCCATTCTTTCCAGATTATCCATTTATCTCATTCCCTATAGTAAAAAAAAAAAAAAAAGAATTTCTCCTGAAACCACTGATCAGAGTATGATGCCTTTCTATCCTCCCCCTAAATTAATATTTAAAATAACACCTGATACCCAATCTGATTCTGCTTAGTACATTCTACCTACTAACCTTTAAAGAGAAAAAATAATAAATTCATAATAATTAATATAATTAGATAATAAATCTAAATATTAAATCTTATAACATTCCGATTGTCTATTTCAAAAAACAAGTGCTACAATTTTATTAAATTTTAAAATCTATCATTACTAAACATTTCAATATTTTAATCTTTTATTAATTCTTATAACATTCTAGTTTTCTATTTCTAATACATAATACCATCTTATGTACCTTGCAGAATCTTCTTTTTTAAAGAAATTATACCTTACCCTTTATCCCTAAAAAAAAAATCCTTTTTTCCCATCTTGTTTCATACCTTTGTGGCTTTTCCCTCCCTTTTCCCTCCCTTTCTTATCCCCCCTGGCCTTTTTACCCCCCCTCCTCTACTAACCTCCGCCTTTTTAGCTTTCCCTCTCTGTTGTAATCCTTTCTCCTTTTGCTCAATAACATTGAGTTGGTTTTGCATCTTATTTTTTCCTTTCTTAAGTGTTTTTTTAAGTCTTAAAACCTTCATTTTCCTTCCTTTCTTTCTCCTTTCTCTCTTCGTTAATTTTTTAGATTTACTGAAGATGGCGTCTTCTTCTTCTTTTTCTTCTTCTCCTTCTATTTCCTCCATCTGTTGTTGTGTTTGCTGATAAATAGCAAGCGCCATTTCTAAAGAAAGGAAAGCTTCTTTCACAGTGTCCTTACTTTCTTGATATTCCTTTCTAAGTTCATCATCAGATAAAGCCATTCTTTGTTCTTCTTAGAGCAACCAAAATGTTTCAAAAGTTAAAACAATTCCTCAAAGTCCCAGAGACATCAATCAGTCCAAACAACGCACAAAGTTCTCACTTTCTCTTCCTGGGGTGGTATCAGTAAAAGGGAAAAGAAAAAAAGCCCAGTCTGTATTTTACAGCCTTGTTGCAATCAATTTCTAGTCTCAAGATCTTCAAGGCATCTCCTCCAGCAAAATCTTAATATATATATATTTTTTGTCCTCTCCCTTCCCACTTATAACAAGAAGCCAAGTTTTTACCTTTTATAAAAAACAACAGGTTTCTCAATGGCCATTTGTTGATTCCATAGGGAAGGAGGGTAAACTTTCCTTTCAGCACCTCAATTTTGCCACTTGAAATCCTCCTCTGGAAACCAAGTATTTTTCAAAAAGTCATAGTTCTCAGGATTAAACACCTCTTAAAGTCCTGGATCAGCCAAAAAACTTTCTCTTGAAAACTTTCTCCCCTCTTCCTCCTGCTCAGTCTTATCCAGCTGCTGGCTTCTTTGTGGTGGGCATTACAGACCGCTGCTCGACTGCCTTGAGAAAAGGGTTTTTGCTGGCTGGGGAGGGAATCTGCAACACCCCCAAAACCCTCACCAGCTCCCCCCTATCTTCGGCTGCCTCTGTGGGGCAGCCTTAGCCTCCAAACCCGTCCAGATCGGAGGCACCAAAACGGCTAGTGCGGCAGGGATCGCGCAGGATCGCAGAACCCTGCCGCTGGCGAAGCCGACAAACCGGAAGTTCAAGATATCCCACTTTTCAAACACTTTACAATAACCTACACCACTTTTCAAACACTTTACAATAACCTACACCATTTTTTTTTTAAAAAAATGTAGCTAGTTTTTTGAACCAGGTAAGGCTGTTTCTATTCCCTCTGCAATCTGTATTCAGTGGTGACGGATTTATTCCATATACTGTACAATTAGGTCACGAACTGCAGTGGCATATGAGAATGGCCTCGGGAGAAAGGAGGAAGTGCTGGAGACTAGACAATGGTCAGAGAAGAGGCAGCTGAGCTCACAGAAGCAATGGGGATGTGGCAAAGTTCCCAAAGTTCCCTCCCTGGTTTCTTGGACTGTAAAGGTGAGGGGGGAGAGATGTACTTTCAGACATTCAGGATTGTTTTAGAGACTTCAAGACATTTAATCCCAACAAAGGAAAGGTTGAACCTTTCCAGATAGGAGGCAGTGGCACTGTTTCTGGCCAAAGAAAAAAAAGATGATAGAACATCAACAGCTCGTTGCATGAGTTTAAGGAGAACCAAGCCAGGATGGCTGAGTGACTCACTCTTGCTAATTAACATTAAGACTTCCCAATACTGTTTATCCAAGAAAATGAGTTTCAAAGAAAGAAGCAGACAAGAGAAGGTTTTAATTAACTTTAACAAACACCTTATTGTTACTAAACATTTTAGGAAAGAGCTATTATTTTTCTTGTGTCTGGTAAGTTTTCTATAAAGGACATGGTCAGGAAAAGAAAAAACTAGACCATCATGGTGTAGTAGTTATGGTGGAGAATACAACCTTCTTAGGTGGGGAGAATGTTTAGAATATTGATGGAGTGTGGTGGACACATACACAAAATAATGGTTATGCTAGGAATGACTATATGACTATTAATAAATCACTAGTTATCCTGAAATAAATTAGATATTATAGACACATTACAACCTGGGGAAACCCAAATGAATTTTCATGAAACCCCAAAGGAATTCAAGAAAATACTGGAGATTAGTTCATTTCTTTCTTTCTTTCTTTCTTTCTTTCTTTCTTTCTTTCTTTCTTTCTTTCTTTCTTTCTTTCTTTCTTTCTTTCTTTCTTTCTTTCTTATCCATCCATCCATCCATCCATCCATCCATCCATTTTTTTAAAGAATATCTTTTAACTTGATGGGACCAAAGTCTTCTAGAGACATGTCTTTCCCCCCAAACTGTATACTTTCTATATTTTTCTTGAGTTTGTCCTTTGCCTGGTGTCAACTCAAAAAATATTTCTATGGTCTTTTTAGAGTTGCCAACAGAAAGGGAGGGGGGAAAGGGATTTGAAAGAGCAGTGTGGCAGCTTGGAAATCAAAAGTGCATTCCATACATCATTTTTCAGAGATAGTAACTAGGTAACTGAAGTGTCTACTGTGCAAAAATCTAACTGGAGAACATGATTGATGATTCTTGGCTATGGATGTGTCTTATTAGAGAATGTGAATTATGATACATCCAGAGGGTGGAGAAAAACCAGGGTCAAGGGTGACAATGAATTATGTGTCTCAGAGTCGGCTACACCCAAGCAATGCTGGACATGTTAACTCCCAATAAATTCTTTGAAGTTTTGGACGTTTGGCTTGAGATTCATGATTATTTAGGGTAACTGCTGGAATCCTGACACCTGGAGTATCTCTGATTCCTTAACATTATCCTTTCAATAAACTATTTGTCATAATTCTGATTGTGACCATGATTATGTTTATTTAAGTTGCCATGGCTCCATGCCCATTAAGGTTCCAGATTAGAAGCAGGGAAAGTCAGGTTTGAATCTCTACTCCTCACATCAATGGTCCTGAGCATGCTAAGGAAAGTCAAGATATAAATGTATGCAGGTAATAAAATAAGAATCCATTTATTTATTTTACCTTTTTATGAGAGGGGGAAGAACAAAGCTCATTCACAGGGTGGGTGTTTTCTATGCAGATAGTTGGCATTTTACCTTGCTGAATACAGAGTGGGAAAGTAAGGGGTAAATGGAGTGAAGCAAGTCTCATTTGGAAATATGTTAAAAATACGTGCTAAGTTAACCTCAAAAGCAAGAGAGACATGGATGGATGAGTTGGGCCCAAAATCAATTTCAGCTGTGCGCACATCTCTGCTCTCCCTCTGCCTCTCTGATTGATGGATTAATTGATTATGTACCAACAAGTTTGTGTCAACTCTTAACATAGATAGACTTTCTCCAAGATGATCAAACCTCAGTTAAATCTTTCAGGTCTCTCAATGGTTAGTTGTGTCCACCAGCCTTATTGCTGGTCATTCCCTTCTCCTTCTTTCAATATTTCCCAGTATTATGAAATTTTCAAAGGAGATAGGTCTTCACAAAGTATGTCCAAGGTATGATAAATGAGCTTGAACTTTGAGTGAGAATTCTGGTCTGATTGGTTCTGCAATCCATTTCTTTCTCTCCTTAATTGTCCATATTATTCTTATGAATCTGCTTGAATACTCCAAAAGCACCAATAGTTTTCTATCCTGATCCTTCAAAATTTGTTTTCATAAAATGTCACAAAAGTAACCATTGTCTGTCTGTTCTGATTATTGTAGATACAGACATAAAATGTCATCTGAATATGTTTTCCAAGCCCTCTTCATGGCTACCCCCATCAAGTTCTATTCATGTTGCATATTTCTTGAGAGTTAATTCCTGTATTGTTGATAGTCAATCCTAAAAGGCAAAAGCTATCCACAGCTTCAGTATCTTCATTGCCAACTCTAAAGTTGGTCCCTGTATCTGTTGAGTTAGTTTGATCTTCTTCATTTTTAATCGTAGCCACATCTTTTTCACTGTGGTCCTTGACTTTCATGACTTGAGCTTGCAGTTCTTTACGTGTTCAGCAAAGGATCTGAATTTCCAGAAAAGGATCACACTTGGGATGCTGCATCCAATTTTGGTCCCCACAATACAAAAAAAAGATGTTGAGACCCCAGAAAAAAAAGCAGAGAAGAACAACAATGATAAGGGGGCTGGGGGCTAAACCATACAATGAACATTTAAGGCAGAGGTCTCCAAACTTGGCAACTTTAAGACTTGTGGACTTGGGAGTTGAAGTCCACAAGTCTTAAAGTTGCTAAGTTAGAGGACCCCTGAATTAAGGGAACCAGGTATGTCTAGCCAACAAAGGCAATGATTAGGATAACAGCTGTCTTCAAGTACTTGGGGACAGAGGTGGGATTAAATTTTTTTTACTATCGGTTCTGTGGGTATGGCTTGGTGGGCATGGCAGGGGAAGGATACTGCAAAATCCCCATTCCCTCCCCACTCCTGAGGAAAGGTTACTGCAAAATCTCCACCCCACTAACCTGATTTCCAACTCCATTCTCCTGTGCAGGACAACAAAAGAAGACCCGGCCAATCAGCTGGGACTCAGGAGGTAGAGAATAGATGGGGGCAGAGCCAGTCAGAGGAAGTATTTGCTGGTTCTCTGAACTACTCAAAATTTCTGCTACCAGTTTTCCAGAACTGGTCAGAACCTGCTGAATACCACCTCTGCTTGGGGGGCTGTCCCAGAGAAAAGGGATGAAACTATTATCCAAAGGACCTGAGGGGGGAGAAAAGGGAGTAATAGGTGAAAGATCATTAAAGAGAGATCCAACCTAGAACTCAAAAGAAATTCTCTGACAGCGAGAACAATTAATAAGCAGGATAGTTTACCTCCAGAAGCTGTGGTGGACCATCACTAGAAGTTTTCAATAAGCGTTTGACAGCCATTTATCTAGAATGGTATGCTTGAATAGGTGGTTAGACTAGAAGATCTCCAAAGCCCCTTCCAATATATCATTCTATGTTCTATAACAGTACCAATAAAATAACTAAAATCAAAAACAAAATGTTATAACATGGTATTTCTCCAGAATGTCAGCCAGAGCATTATTTTCTATTTCCAGTTTTCAATCTCCTTGTTTCAACAATTATTCAGCATCTGTGATTGAATAAGTATGTTACTCCTTATTGCCTGCATTTGGGGTATCCTCAAGGACTTCAAATGTTTTTCATTCTCTAAAAACTTCAGTCAAAAACCTAGTGGTAATATTTACCCGTGTTCAGGGAGTCTTATTATGGCACTCCTGACATAAAACATCAGAAATAGAGGAAATGTATCATTTTATAAGCAATAAGCCAATAGCGGGATTATACAGTTTACCTTTTATATAGAAAGTTATTTTTTTTCCAGAGTTTCAAATGTTGTTAAAGAGTTTATATTGGATAATATGTGCCCTGGCAAGAGTTACACCTGCAGGAACTGATGCTTTATAAGCAGACTGACTGAGCCATTAAAACACAAAGACAATCTCACACACACATACACATGAAAGAACAGCATTTTATTACCTTTGTGTATACAAATAATACAAGCTCACAAACCTCAGAGTCTTATATATGTTACCGACAATGTGTAAAAAGCTGGCGCTTCCTAGGCTGCCTAGGAAATGTATAGATTTTTAGGCAAAGCATGAAATGTCTGTGGTTTTTTAATTTTTAATTTTCCCTTGGTATTTAATATTTAGGCATTCTGTAGAATGACAAGAACTATTTCGGCAAAGTATGAAAAGAGAGTCATGAAAAGGGTTAGGGTTAAGGTTAGGGTTTGAATTAGGATTAGACTAACCCTAACTTTAACCCTAATATTAACTGAAAAGATGTATATGAAAATGAACGAAGAAAGGCAAAATAAAGAATAGGACTTTGTTACTGAAAAAAAAGAGAAAAACTCCTGTATTGACTTACTTGTTACAACAAGGAAGGCTATAATCTGGATTTTGTAATTTATGATTAATGATTGTAACTATGATTTATGAGCTATGAGCTATTTACTTGCTGTTTATATGTATACTGTGAGCTTATGCACTGGAGCCAAATTCCTTGTGTGTCCGATCACACTTGACCAATAAAGAATTCTATTCTATTAGATAATCAGAGTTGGAAGGGACCTTGTAGATCATCTAGTCCAACCCCCTACCCAAGCAGGAGACCCTACACCATTTCTGACAAATGGCAGTCCAGTCTCTTCTTGAAAGTCTCAAGTGATGGCGCTCCCACAACTTCCAAGGGCAACTTCTGTTCCATTGGTTAATTGTTCTTATTGTCAGAAAGTTTCTCCCTGTTTCCAGGTTAAATCTCTCCTTGTTCAGTTTCCATCCATTATTCCTTGTTTGGCCTTCAGGTGCTTTAGAAAATAGCTTGACCCCTTCCTCTCTGTGGCAGCCCCTCAAATATTGGAAGACTGCTATCATGTCTCTTTTCTATGCTATGCTATGCTATGCTATGCTATGCTATGCTATGCTATGCTATGCTATGCTATGCTATGCTATGCTATGCTATGCTATGCTATGCCATGCCATGCTATGCTATGCCATGCCATGCCATGCCATGCCATGCCATGCCATGCTATTCCATTCCATTCCATTCCATTCCATTCCATTCCATTCCATTCCTTCTAGTTCCTGTTCCTATTCTATTCCACTCCACTCCACTCTAGAATGTCAGTTTAGTGGGAGTATTTATACTTTTCCAGTTTCCCTTTCAGCGTTGCATAGAATACCTAGGAAATGTGTGAAATATTAAATATTTGACATCCAATTCTTGGCATTCTATAGATTTCCTAGGCATTCTATGAAATGCCTAATTTCACACATTGACAGTAATATATATAATGCTGATTTGATGGTCCTGTGCAAAATGTTTTCTCTATATACTTCTTGAGGCCATATTTTGACTCTTTATAGTGCATGTCTTTTTCACTTAGAAACTCTGGAGTCTTGCCAAATGGCCTTTTCCAGTTGAAATAACTTAGCCCTTTGAGATATGAAGCATGCTGCTTAGAGGGGTGCCAATCTATAAAAACCTAGTGTACTGTAATATTGGGGTTGTTAATGTAGTCATTAGTGCAACAACAACATATGTATATTTGTTCTTACCTAATTATCACAAAGCTGCTTTGTGATACTGTAAGAACATTAAAATACTGTAGTAAAATGTGCTATAGCATAGGGCAAAGCCAAGAAACATTTTAAAACAGTAAACAAAATGAGTTCATCTAAGAATTTATCACATCTTCAAAGGTTGGGGATTCAAGAGAGAGACAAGAAGGTCCCAGAAGATTTTTGCTTCAAGAAATTAATTCTATAAGAGCTCAGTAGATGGGGTGGTAGAATGGGAATCCATGCTAAACTATGATATACAGGTAATCCTCAAACATATGACTTTAACTGAGCCTGCCCATTACAATTGTATCTTGTGAGAATTGTAAAAAGTGACCAACCTGATTTTACAATATTTTTGCAGAATTTAGTAGTCATAAGTACAAATCTCATTAGAATAATTAGTGAATAAGTTGTGAATGCTCCAACATTGGAAGTTTTAAGAAGACATTAGATAACCATTTGTTTGAAGCGGGGTGGGGTTTCCTCCTAAGCAGGGGGCTGGACTAGAAGACCTCCAAGGTCCCTTCCAACTCTGTTATTCTATTCTATTCTATTCTATTCTATTCTATTCTATTCTATTCTATTCTATTCTATTCTAGGCTAGGCTAGGCTAGGCTAGGCTAGGCTAGGCTAGGCTATTCTAGGCTATGCTATGCTATGCTATGCTATGCTATGCTATGCTATGCTATGCCATGCCATCCTATCCTATCCTATCCCATCCTATCCTATTTTCATGGTTATTAAGTGAATGTGGCAGTCGTAACTGTGAGCCCATTGGCTGCTAAGGGCATAGTTTTGCCAAAAATCAGAGGTAAGTACCAGTATTCAGGCAAAACTGTCATAAAACGTGGCCATGTGACTGACTGGCTATTAATGTAGCCCAATTGCTGATCACCTGAAGTTCAGTCATCAATCAAATGGTTACAAAGAATAGCCCAGTAATTGAAACTGTAAATTCAGGTTATAAACAGAGTCTTGCAAAGTAACTGGTCATAAGTCAAGGAATACTTGTACTTCGGGTTATTTTCTATAATGCAGCTGTGTTGCCAAGCATCAAAGTGTGATCACGTAATTGCACGTGTGTGTGAGGGTATTGACTGTTGGAACACTGGATCTGGGTTCAAACTCTCTCTTTTTTAAGATAGGTCATAACTTTAAAAGACCACAAAGCAACCATTCTAAGTTGAGGACTACCAACTGTATAGTGTTTAAACTGTTAGGTATCTTATAGATTAACTCCAATCTTGTGAAGTAGGGCAGATTTGATTTAAGCCCAAATTGATATAATCCATGATTTAAATCTCTAGTCAGGAAGGATCAAATTTAATATGTTACATTTAATACGTTTAATACGATGTTTATCTACTGTTGTAAAATATTTTTTGATCATTTCTATGAAAAAATTGCATTCTTATGGTTTATTATAACCATCAATGCAACGATATAGATGTCATTTCCAGAAGATACATTTACAGTAGAGAGCAATGTTCTGAATGTATTTTGGATTAACTTTCTTTTTTTTTTTTTAGATAAATGGAATAATTATCCTCATGAGCAGACTTCATTCAGCATTTTTGAAGCTTGAGCAGCATTGAATATATTGGTTGTACTGTCTGCATTTCACATGATTGCTTCTCTCACCCCAGGTTCACAAAGTTGAAATTGATCAAAATATTACCATATGGGTCTCTTTCATTATATTTTTTTGCAATGATTAGGTTTGCTTTGTACATTTCAGAGTCAAAATCTTTTTCCTGGAACAGCAGGATTATGCGGTCCCACTTTTTTCCATATTCTCTCCTCTCCCTCCTTTCCTCCCTCCCTCTCTCTCTCTGAAACAATTGAAATGTCCACTTGTATTTTTTTATGAGTCAGGTATTATAATTTTCCAGGAGAAACTAAACAGCATAATATCAATATAAGTTCAGGTCTTAACAATTATAAATAATTATAGAGTAGTTATTCTTGCATTAAACTATAAAAATGGTTCTTCTTTCTCACATATTTTGCTTGGTATAAGTCATGTTGTATTCACTGAACATTAACCGGATAACTCTGCACATTTATTGATTATAACTTTTTTGAATACCCCCTTGTTTGAAATAAAAATAAACTTGAAAAAGAACACAGAAAAATAAAGCAACAATATAACTGTATAGACCAAATATAATAAGTACATTAAAAACTACAAAGGAAAAACCAAATTCCAGTGCTCATCCCAGTCCTTTGTACTTACCGCCAAACATCTCCCCTTCACCAAGATTGCAAATTCTCTATTCATTTATCTTTTTTTTTTTTTTATCTTTGTACTTGTAGAAGGTGGTCTGTTGTAGTCAGGTCACTCATCTCTAATTTCTTCTTCATCTTTCATCTTTATATTAGCATAAGCAAGTAAAGTAGAATATAATTAGAAGTTATGTTCATGTTAATATCTTTGAGCCTTGGTGTAAGTGGAATGGATCCAGGGATTATCAATCCTCCGCTGAGAGAATAAGTCCCAAAGGTACTTTTTCAAGCGGCAACAGGACTTTTTTTGAAGAGATGTTGCTTCTCATGCAAGAAGCTTCTTCAGCTCTGACTGGATGATGGGGAATGGAAGGATTTATACTCCTCACAGACAGCTGGTCATTTGAATTGTTTTAGAGAGTCGTTAAGGTCACCATTCCCCACTCGCTAAAACAATGCAAATGACCAGCTGTTGTAAGGAGTATAAATCCTTCCATTCCCCACCATCCAGTCAGAGCTGAAGAAGCTTCTTGCATGAGAAGCAAAATGTCTTCAAAGAAAAACCAGAAAGTCCAATCGCCTCTTCAAAAGGCACTTTTGGGACAACAATGACCTGGATGACAGAGAATCTCCATAGTCTTTGAGGGAGGAAGTGTTGCTGGCTGCTCTAAATGAGATGGTTGTACATAGAATAGAATAGAATAGAATAGAATAGAATAGAATAGAATAGAATAGAATAGAGTTGGAAGGGACTTTGAAGACTTCCAGTCCAACTCCCTGCTCAAACAGGAGATTGTATAACATTTCAGACAAATAGTTGTCAGTCTCTTCTTGAAAGCATTAGGGATGGAGCTTCCAAAGGAAAGATGTCCCATTGATTAATTATTCTCACTGTCGGGAAATTTCTCCTTAATTCTAGGTTGGATCTCTCTCTCTCCTGGTTGTGGTTCTTACCTAGACTACTATGAAGGCTAACACATACACTTCCAGTGTTCTTTGCTTATCTCTCCCAGGTACACAAACACACCACTTCCACAGCTGTGACCCACCCCAACCACCCACAGCAGGATTTGGGGGTGGGGAATATGGGATACCTAATAGAAACCTGTATGCTGGAATAATGACAAGAGGCTATTCTTAGTAGGAATGTAGGAGACCCTTTGGGTCAGGGGTGGGGGACATTGGCCCTTTTATGACTTGTGGACTTCAACTCCCAGAATTCTTGAGCCAGCCATGGAAAGATAATACACATTCTCCACTCTAGAAACCAATACTGCATTCAGCATTGGTGATATAGCAATAGCACTGAGACTTATGTACCACCCCATAGTGCTGTACAGCACCTTATAGAGTCAGCATCTTGCCCCCACAATCTGGGTCCTCATTTTATCGATCTTGCAAGGATGGAAGGCTGAGTCAATCTTGAGCTGGTCAGGATTGGACTCCTGGCAGTGGACAGAGTTAGCCTGTAATACTCTATTCTAACCACTGCTCCACCATGGCTTTGACACAATCTGGCGCCTGTGATCCTAGATATTGAAAGGGGACTCTTTATCACAACAGAAGTGCTATCTCTTGAAAATTGTATATATCTAGCAAACTCATCTTCTGTTTTTCTCCTGCCTCCCCAACCTTCCGCAGGGCTTTTCTTTGAGAGAGAAAAATACAAATATCTGCATTCTAGTTGACAGAGTGCTCACAGACAAGTCATTTCCAGAAAGAGATGATTTTGCCATTGCTTTCAGTAAGGAAGCAGCCAGCAGTGGTGGGTAGAGGATTGGTAGTGGAAAGCAGAGGTCTAAAAATATCTATCATATTACCGGTGCTGTGGAAATCGTGGTTAGGAAATGATACAAAACACAGAGTGAAGATTCCTTTTATCCAGAGGAAAGTTTTTGCATTGAAATTAATTCTAGCTTCTCGTGCCTGTTTAATGGGAAAGAGCCCTCAGCCATTGGGTTGCTATAACAAGCATCCATTTGCATTTAGATGGAGCTGTTTGGAAAACAGAACCTATTTAGAGGTCCTGCTGCTGATTGAATCCATATCACCTCACAAATCCACTTTGGAGTAGCTAGGAATTAAATTCATTTCCAGTAATTCTGAAATGCCTGGAAGGATAGTGTGCCTTCTAGGTCCTTTTTATAACTCTGAGAGGCTGAGAGTATAACATTCATCTGAGCTCCTGCTTCTGACTTCCTTCTCTCTGCTTCTATCCCCATTTCGTTTCTCCTGCCCCCTATTTTCCGATGGAACTCAACTGTCCTATTTCAAAATTGAAATAATTCTTGAGATCCTCATTTAACTAGTTAATTTTAGAGAGCCATGGTGGTGCAGTGGTTAGAACAGACTTCTGCTGGCTGCCGACTGCCTGCAGTTTGGCAATTCGAATCTCACTGGGTTCAGCCTTCCATCCATCTGAGCTCAGTAAAATGATGACCCAGATTGTTGGCAGCAATAGGCTAGTTCTGTAAACCGCTTAGAGAGGGCTGTAAAGCACTGTGAAGTGGTATATAAGTCTAATTGCTGCTAGTTTTGCTTATTCATTTATAACACTTGAATGAAGATGTATGAATTCACTTGCTCATTCTGAATAGCAAAATTCAGATAATTCAGATATAAAAGATGATTTCAGAATAGCAGAGTTGGAAGGGACCTTGGAGATCTTCTAGTCCAACCCCCTGTTCAGGCAGGATATGCCATATCATTTCAGACAAATGGTTGTCCAATCCCTTCTTAAAAACCTCCAGTATTGGAGCATTCACAACTTCTGGAGGTAAATTACAACATATGGAAACAACACTGGGTAGAAAATAACCAGTGGTGGGATTCAAATATTGTTGCCACCGGTTCAGTGGGTGTGGCTTGGTGGGCGTGCTTTGTATGTGTGCACACACTTTGCCAAACACGTACTTTGAGCAGGCGCAGAGGCATTGTAACTTGCCTCCTGCAAGCCTGCATGATCCCAGTTGCTTCAGCAGCTGCCACACGGCACTCTTCTATGCCATGCAAAGCAGCTGCGCTTCAAATTTAGAGGATAAAAATGAGTATGGAATCCAGGCAGGCGTGTGGGCCCAACAGCAGAGTGGTGGAGAGAACCGGTTCGGTCTCTGCTGCTCATCACTCCTACCGGCTCACCAGAACTGGGCAGAACCGTTCGAATATCACCACTGAAAATCATTCTCCAGAAGCTTTCTCCACATCTTAGAAAAATCACCTGGATTTGACCAGACCCATGTGATATGGACAACACTATACTGAATTTACACTGTTCATGGTTACATGTGCAGATGTTCTCTATAAGTGGGGCAAAACATCATCACTGAATTGTGATCATGGAGCTGAAAAATAATCTATCCAACACATAGTGGCAAAGTGTCAAAACAGACCCTGTAATGGAGATTTCGCTGATTTCTTGGCTGCAACAAATGAAATAAAAACTTATATTTGCAGCTAAGATAGACATTTGTAATTTCTTTGCTAAGATTTCAGATTTTATTGTATGTGTTTTCTATTTTACCCTTGTGTTCCTTTTCAGAGAAATATGATGTGAATATACCATATGATAAATAAATAAGCAACATTCAAAGTCAGTATAGGACAATTCCCCAATGACGTGCCTAAAGATTTGGTTTCCTCTACTGATAGAGCTTTGGGACTCAATCCATGGCAAAACAATGAAGAGCCATTGGCTAAGATCATTGCCATCTACTTCGCCAGATCATTTAAAAATCAGGAATGTCTTTTTGGCCATCATGAAATTCAGTGTAGAAAAAAATAAAGTCCTACACTTAGGCAAGAAAAACCAAAAGTACATATAGACTGGGTGAAACCAGGCTTAATAGCAGTAACTGAGAGAGGGATCTTGGAGCCTTAGTGGACAACCAGCTAAATATGAGCCAGCAGTGTGCAGCAGCAGCCAAAAAACCCAATACAATCCTAAATTGCATTAACAGAGGGATACAATCAGGATCAAGGGAGGTACTCTAATGCCACTCTATAAAGACCAGACCTAGAGTACTGCATCAAGTTTTGGTCACCATATTATAAAAAATATATTGAGACTCTAAAAAAAGTACAGAGAAAAGCAACCAGGATGATTAGGGGACTGGAGACTAAAATATATGAAGAATGGTTACAGGAAATGGGCATGGCTAGTCTAGTGAAGAGAAAGACCAGGGGACACAGGATAGCAGTCTTCCAATATCTGAGGGGCTAACACAGAGAGGAAGGAGTCAAGCTATTTTCCCAAGCACCTGTAGGCCAGACAAGGAATCATGGATGAATAACTGATCACAGAGACATTTAACCTGGAAATAAGGAGAAACTTTCTGACAGTGAGAACAATCAACCAATGGAAATGTAGTTAAGGGATCCTGGGAAATGTAGTTCATGTCATGTGGTCACATCTGTAATCCTAATTGGTCACTAAATTGACCCTTATTGGGTTGGGGGAAGCTCCCTCACTCTTACCTGAATCCTTTACCATGCAGCTGCTTCAATCATCATGGGGATGAGAGTTTATTATCTTTCTATACCATAATGCAGATATGCAAAGGATTGGACATCAAGAAGAACCTCATCATAAATGTGACTCGATAAGGATGCCTGATGAACCAATAAAAAAGACTTTGTATGGATGCTTTGTGGAGTTGCTCTATCTGCTTTATACCCATCCAGAGCGTAATAAGCAGAACAGTCTAGTTTCTGCCAAACCAAGTCCATAGTGAATAATGGATTTGCTCAATGACCATAGTGTCCACTCTATGATCTCTGTGAAAAAAGTCATAAAATTGGGTCCAGTCACATGGTGACTTTCTTTACTACTATCATGACTTACGATTATAATTGCCAGGCTCAAGTATGGTCATCAGTTGAGGAGTACCTGTAGTGTCATGCTGTAGTAAATGGCAGAATAGGGAACAAGATAATTCATAATTTTCCTTTCATGATGATCAATCTATCTTTCATTTAAAGATGAGTGACAAGCTTCCCAAAGAGTTTCTTATTTCAACAAAGGGACTTGTCTGAACATGAAATCAGAGCCATTTTGCCTTCTCATATGTTATATACTGCAAGAGAAACATTCTCCCACTTTCCCTTATAATAATTAAAATTCCTTTACAAGAGAAATTACATCCACAAAGTTGCCCTAGTCTTTTTCGGAATATTACATTTAAATAACAATGAAGCTGTGCTTAGTTTTTATACACCTCCTTGTTAATAATGAAATATGTTTAATATGAGTTTAGAACTATATATATATATAACTAAAACTAGAAGCTTGTTGAAAGAAAGAATGAATGAAAGAAAAAGAAAGAAAGCAAGAAAGAAAAGGGAAAGGATAGGAAAGAATAAAAAGGAAGGAAGAGAGAAAAAGAAAGAAAGGAAGGAAGGAAGGAAAAGGAAGGAAAGAAAGGATAAGAAAGGAAAGAATAGGCAGGGAAAAAAGAGAAAGGAGGGAAGGAAGGAAAGGGAAGGAAAGAAAGGAAGAGGATAAGAAAGGAAAGAATAGGAAGGGAGGGGAAAAAAGAAAGAAAAAGAAAAAAAGTTGCATTGTTATAAGAATTCATTAATATTCTTAAGAATTCTGAATGGCCATTTTAAGTAGGTTCTGGTTTAAACAGTATTATACTGTATAAATTGAATTTAGTTTCTTGGTGACTATTTTAAGTGAACATCCACAGTCCTTCAGCGTGAAATTAAACCACTTATGTTCAATTACTGACAATGTGAAGACATGAGTCTTTCCAAAGGGAGAGTCGGAGCCCTAAATGCTATCCCTCTTTCAAGCATCAATCAAACACACAGCAATCTGATAAACTTGAATACCTCCTTCATACTCACAAATGGCACACAAGTCATCTGACAGAGATCGGCAGTTAAGAAATATAAACAAACAAACAAATACTGATGCCAGTCAGCTTCTCTCCTCATTTCTTATATGGCAACAGCGTCGACCACACGTAAATTAGAAATCTGGCTGCATCTTTGTTATGCGTTATTCTTCCCTTCTCTGGTATGATCATGTAATTATGTTTAACTTTACAAGAAAGGGATGGAGTATTCCTCCCAGTTCAAATAATCCATGGATTTGCCAACTAAGCTTTTTTTGTTTTTTTCATAAAAGGGATTTTTAGGTGTCAAAAGGAAATTAAATAGCCAGGGTTCTAAAGCAATATGTTTTCTTTCATTTTCCAGTGACGGACCTTCAGTGGCATACTATCATCCATTGATAAAACAATTATTTCTCCTTCCAGATCCCCAATCCATTCTCCTCATTCCCAGGTCAAATTGTTGCTAGAATCCCTGAAGAGTTTTGTCAGTCACCATGGAGGATAGTATACCATGGGGAACAAAGCCTTGACAGAGAGGAGCAGCAAAGATAATTAGGGAACTGGAGGCTAAATAATAGGAAGAACAGTTGCAGGAATTGGGTACGCCTAGGGGCTCAGTGGCTAAGACGCTGAGCTTGTCGATCAGAAAGGTCAGCAGTTTGGTGGTTCAAAACCCTAGCGCCGTGGAATGGAGTGAGCTCCTGTTACTTGTCCCAGTTTCTGCCAACCTAGCAGTTCGAAAACATATAAAAATGCAAGTAGAAAATTAGGGACAACTTTGGTGGGAAGGTAACAGCATTTCATGCGCCTTTGGCATTTAGTCATGCTGGCCACATGATCACTGAGATGTCTTGGGACGGCGCTGGCTCTTTGGCTTTGTAATAGAGATGAGCACTGGCCCCTAGAGCCAGACACGACTTACCATTTTTAGTCTAATGAAAAGAAGGACTAGGGCAGGGGTCTCCAACCTTGGCTCCTGGAAGCCTGGCGGACTTCAACTCCCAGAGTTCCACAGCCAGCAAAGCTGGCTGTGGAATTCTGGGAGTTGAAGTCCGCCAGGCTTCCAGGGGCCAAGGTTGGAGACCCCTGGACTAGGGGGTTTGCAATCTTCCAACATTTGAGGAGCTGCCACAAAGAAGGGGGGAGAAATCCTGTGTTCAAGCAGGGAACCCTATACCATTTCAGACCAATGGTTGTCCAATCTAGTCTTAAAAACATCCAGTTTTGGAGCACCCACAACTTCTGGAAACAACCTGTTTCATAGGTTAATTGTTCCCACTATCAGGAAATTTCTCCTTAGTTCCATTCATTGCTTCTTCTTCTCCCTTCGGGTGCTTTGGGGAATAGGCTGACCTCCTCTTCTTTGTGGAAAACCCTGAGATATTGGAACAACTGCTATCACATCATCTCTAGTCCTTCTCTTCGCTAGATCAGACATATTCAATTCCTGCAACTGTTTCAGCCTCCAGTCCCCTAATTGTCTTTGTTGGATGATTGAATTGAAATGGTCTATGAGCGTAGCAGAAACAAGAATGGTACACACAAGGAGATATAGGGTAGAACACTGAATAGGATGCATGGTGACACAGTGGTTAGAATGCAGTATTGGGGGCTAACTCTGCCTGCTTCCAAAACTTCAATCCTGACCAGCTCAAGATTGACTTATCCTTCCATCTTTCTGAGGTTGATAAAATGAGGTTGGGGCAATATACTGATTCTGTAAACTGCTTAGAGAGTGCTGTAAAGCACTATGAAGTGCTATATAAGTCTAAGTGCTATTGCTATTGCTATAGCATTAGAATAATTAATGTTAACCATATGACTTCTTGTTTTTATTTCTTGGCTTAGCATTCTTATTCTTTTTTGTGCACTCTGCAGAATTCTAATTACTCCAGAAAGGAAAAGAATAATGAGTATATATGAAAACGTGCATTAGTGTGCATTCCCAGTGAAGGAAGGACAGTGTAACAAGAAGAAGAGGTAAATTATGTGTGTGTTAGTATGACTGTGTGTAATATAGGAAAGAAGGCTTGCCACTAAACACAAGTGTTTCCTATTGGCTCTATTTCCTGTTGGGTTGCTTCTCTATTTCTTCTCTGAAACACAGTCTACCCATTTTGCCTCGAGGGCAAGGCAGTATGCCTTTGATCTATTATTGATACTTTAAAATACAACAGCCTTGTGTAATCTTTTCCCTGTGATGTACTCCACAAAGAGTTGTCACTCCAGTGATGGACTATAGTGTGGAAATGGCCTCCCTTAGACATACATCACTGGAACAATAGCACATTGAGTTATGACCTGCCTGGGACGTAGGCACAGCAACTAGAGGAGGTAGGATGACGTCAATCAAAGATCTTCTCTCTTTCTTTACAAAGAGCTATTCAAGACAGGAGGCAATCGGATCCAGTGGTGACTTCAATGAGAAGGATCTTTCTGAGAAGCTTCCCATGTCCTCATTCTTCTATGAGCTAAGATATGTCTTGTCTGACCAAGTGGCTTCTCTTCCATATGTGAACATAGCCTGTTCAGGAAGCTTCAGTCTTGTATGTACTCTTAGGTTTGATTTAATTCAATGGGATATTCCTCTTAGGCACACTCTGATTAGCCTTATTAGACTTGCTGTCTAAACATCAATAACTCCACCAACTACCATAATGACATCCATTCAACAGATTCTTTTTCAATGCTTGTGCTACCAAAGCATTGAAACCTATTCAGGCAAGGAACAGAAAAGAATTTGCTTTCAGCATTAGGAGATTATGGAAATGAAGACTGGAAGCATTTTGCAAATCTTTAAGGGATTTGGAAATCCCTTCCCTGTTATTTCTGGATAGCAGTGACAATACATGTGGATTTATTTCCATTAAGAGACTGCACATTGCTGCCCTCCAGTTCAGTTCAGGCTGCATTTGGCAGGTTCTTATAGATGGCTGGGAAGGGGAGAAGATAAGATATTGATTCTCGATTCTTGAAATAGGCTGTTCAGTATGTCCCAATCTGGGAGGGACACACATTCATTTGATCAAAGGCCAAGCTAGACACTTGCCCAAATGGAGTTCCAACTGAATACTATATTGTGTATAACACAAAGTATACTAAAGAACTCTCTGGCAATTATCTCATAACTAGCTTTATACCTGTGCTTCGCTACGAAACTATGTGATTTGGCTTAGTTTTGGGGGAGGAAAATAAGGGGGGGAAATTGTTTCTCTGCCTTCCAGCATCCATCAGTATTCATCTGGCTAGCGTCCTGTCAGTGTGTGAGAGAGTTCAGGGCTGTTTGGAAATTGAAACAGATTATAAAGCCTGTGTACATTGTGAGAGGTTGCAAATTATCACAGGTTTACAAACATTTTCAGCAATTTCTTATTAATTGATATAAAAATAAGTGGACAATAAAGGATCAAAGGTGTTTGTTCATATTGTGCATTCCTTATTCTAGCCCTCTGCTTGCTTTGGAAATGCTATTCAACGTATTTCCCTTCCTGGGGAAATTTACAAATGGTTGGATAGATGGGAGAAAGGGAGAAGAAAAAGTAAACGTCGGTCTGCAATAATTGGATCTCCAAGTCTCACTGACTAACGGAAGAAATGCTACAGCATAAGACACTTCTAAATCATTTGGGGACACTAGATAGCATTTTGAAGAATTGCCTTGGGCTGATTTAATAGAGAAAAGGAAAGTAATTCATTTGGTGTCCTAAGATACCCTGAGACATCTTGTGCAATTCCAATTGTCTGCAGGCTCCATAGGAGTCTGTTATTCTGCTGATTGTCATCCCTACAGAAACAGTGTGGTATAGCAAATGAGGCAGTAGACTAGGGTTAGGGAGGCTCAGGTACAAGTCAACCTGTCAGAGCAATTCAAGAGATAACTTTGGGCCAGTTACATTCTCCCACTCCAACCTCCTTCATTCCAGTGTGGTTTATTGCTATGAGGAGGAAATAGGGAGGATAACACGTGAAGAAATATACTACCTTGAATTCTTAACACAAAAATATATATCTGTAGAAGAATAGCAGGCAGCACTGGAGGCCAGAATAAAATGTGTTATAAGTTTAGAATCCTTATGTTGCTACAAGAAACCCAAGTTCAACTCCCCTTGAATTCCCTTGACCTTTATCTAACGCCAATTTAGGGCTGACTGTTAGTTCACCAGATTTTTGTGTATAAGCTAGAGCAGGGGTGTCAAACTCGATTTCATTGAGAGATGCAATAGGTTTTGTTTGACTTTGGGGAGGGGGGCTGGGGTGGGTGTGGCCAGCTCAACATCACTTGTCAAGGCTCTGTTTTTTGCTGCAATGGCCTCCTGCAACTCTGCCATGCACGGCCTGCCTGAACTCCACTTTTGCTGGCAGAATCTCCCTGGGCTGGTCCTCTGTTGTTTCCAGGGCAGTTCCACAGGCCAGATCTTAGCACCCCATGGCCAGATGCAGCCCCTGGGCCTTGAGTTTGATACCCCTTGGGCTACAGCAATAGATCTTTTTAAATTACAACTCAACCTATGCAGGGGTGGGATTCAAAAATTTTAACAACCCGTTCTGTGGGCGTGGCTTAGGTGGTGGGCATGGCTTGGTAGTCATGTGACTGAGTGAACATGGCTTGGTGGTCATGTTATTGGCTGGGTGTGGCCAACTCAATATCGCATCGAGGCACGCATCTCCTTGCCTGGCCTCTCATGACTGTGGGGATGCTGCAACAGTCGTAAGTGTGAAAAATGGTCATAAGTTACTTTTTTCAGTGCCATTGTAACTTTGAATAGTCATTCCACACAAGCAAAGTAGCAGCAAGGGGGGGGGGGGGACTCCAGAGATGTTCCAGAGACAGGAAGTATCAGCTGGTACTCCATTCAAAATCCAAGAAAGAAATACTTAGACTATTTTAATCAGGGAAAAGATATCTTTTTACTGGAAATCAAGTGGTAGCAACAAAAGAATTCTGAATCTGAGAAAATGGGCACGTAAATCACATATACAAAGTACTGGCAATGTTCCCGCCCCCAATAGTTCAATTGGCTCATCCAACTAAAAGTTGTGTATATCATCATGTGGGCATCTCCGGGTGGTGATGAGGCTTCTGTCCGTTGACCTTGACATAGTTTGATAAAGGGTTGCAGCTGCGCATAGCATAAGAGAGAAACTGAAGCAAGAATGTACCCACCTCCAGCTTATACAGTTATACAGTTTGTAACACCTCTGGCTCACTTCCCATAACCATTCCCCCCTCCTCCCCATTACTTATGACAGCTGAAATGCAAAGCAAAGGGAGAAAAATCTTGAAGGAAAAACCTTTAAGGCTGACAGGAACTTTAATCCTGCCAAGATTGTAATAAGGATTAACGGAGAGGCAGTTTCTGTAAGCAACACCAGAATGTTTCCTTCCTGCCTTCTTTACAGGATTAGGCCAGTAGTTTCTTTGAACAATCAGTTCTCCAAACTGCTTAGAACATTAACAACCAGTTCTAGCGAATAGGTGCGAACTGGTAGAAGCCCTGAACCTATGATCCTGATCCTGATCTAGGAATGCTTGTTTGCCTTTTGCCTGGGTAGTTGTTAACTTTAATAGAAATTGTTCATCTTTAGCAAACACAATAAAAATATATACAGACTTTTCCTTGCAAAGAGCCAATTTTGCTAGCCAGAGTCATGTATTTGAGATGGGCAGCCATGTGAATGAATGAATTAATTAATTAATTAATGAAAATTAAAGGCTGCCAGTAACAAATACTTCATGGGGAGCTATGAAACATTCTGTTCTTGGTAACACTTTCTCTTTCCATCTTATATATTTCCACTTAAATTCTCTGGGAAAGTAAGTAGGGGAAAAAGACATGCTGTCAACTGTGCAATTGAGTTTGATTTTATTAAATTATTTTTTGCAACAGAAAATCCTTTGTACCTGACAATATCCGACATATTCAGCTTTTCTACATAATAGAACATCCTTTGCAATTCCATTCCATTAAGTCAAAATCTTATTTATTTATTTTAATTGGTTAATTAGTTAGATCCTGCCCATCTCACTGTTGAAAGCCATTCTGGATGGCTCACAAAATGATAAAAGGATAAGGTAAAATGAGTACAATTAAAAGAGTTTAAATAGAGACTAAAACCAAGGAGAATGGGTGACAGGGGATCTTCTCTTTACCCCGCCAGCTACCCCCAGAATGGGTCAATCCCATCAGCACCCCAGGCCAGATGGCAGAGCCAGAGTTAATGGACTAGACCTCACCTCCATCAGAAAGATATTTCAAAGGGTGGGAACCACAGCAGAAAAGGCCCATCGACTGGATCCCACCAGCCAAAATTATTTGATAGATGGGATCCATAGTGGATCCTCTTCCACTGGAGTAAGTGGGATGGGATGGGTGAACCCTACTGTGGTGACATACCCTGAACCTGTGCCCCAAAGGGCTTTGAGTAGTAACCAATACCCTGAATTGGGCCCAGAAGCAAACTGGCAACCAGTGCTATTTGCATAACTGTTGAATGTGCCATCTCTAGGGGCCTCCAGAACTGTAATATACCTCTCCTTACTGTTCCCCTTCTTACTGTTGAGGAACAGATCTGTTCTTGAGTGAAAAATGACATGTAATACATGTTGCCATTTTGGTATACTGCCTTGTAATTTTCCTGAGGGAAAAGACCTTATTCTGTTCTGTCCAATTATGCTAAATTTACTTTGATATTCACTCCTGACCTTATCTCTTCTTTATGAACGAGAGCAGAATGGTGCTTTATCAGCATGGAACATGTCTCTCATTAAGACTTTATTTGCCTCTTTCCAATGAACCAGCTATGGTAAATCATGAGTCTATGGAATATCCTTATAAGGTATGATAACTGGCAGGCAGATAGGAGGAATTGACAAGATGTGGTCTCTATGTTATATTTCTCCCAGAGGTGGTATTCAGCAGGCTCTGACTGGTTCTGGAGAACTGGTAGCAGACATTTTGAGTAGTTTTAAGAACCGGAAAATACCACCTGGGACTGGGCCCACCCCCATCAATTCTCTACCTCCCGAGTCCCAGCTGATCAGCTGGGTCTTCTTTTGTTGCCTTGCATAGGAGAACGGAGCTGGAAAGCAGATTAGAGGAATGGGGAGGGAATGGGAATTTTGCAGTAACCTTCCCCCAGGAGTTGGATGGAAATGGAGATTTTGCAGTATCCTTCCCCTGTCATGCCCACCAAGCTACACCCACAGAACCGGTAGTAAAAAAAATTTGAATCCCACCACTGTTTCTCCACCATTTCCAATAAATATACTTCTCTGAAGACATGCAAACTTCATCAAGTTGAAGGTACACGTAAATAAGCATCATCTTACATACATATATGTAAAAGATGTATCAAATATGCAGCTATATCTAAATAAGTGTTTATTGAAAGAGAAAGAAAAAGAAAAAAAAACATGAAAATTGCTAAAAAGAGAAGAGAAATAAGAAAAATCTCAGGAAGGAACTTAAAGAGTTTCAAAGAGCATTTAGAAGAGAGAAAAAGCGATATTACAACAATGTTCATAGAGATTTAGAAGATGGAAACAGACATGGAAAAACAAGGGAAGTCTTTCAAAAGATCTTTGAACTCAATAGGAGGCTCCAACCCAGAACTGGTATGCTAACTGATGCCAAAGGATAGACTCTGATTCTTTGATTCAAGGAAGAACAAAGACAAATGGAGAAAGAGTAGGGAAACATGATACAGTAGAAATGCCAACATCCAAGATATTTTAGAAGATATTCCCTAGTTAAAAGATCAAAAGCTATTCCCCGGTTACAAGAACATCTAGTACTAGAAGATAAAGTTAAATCAGTAGCCTTGTCATGACCAAGTCAGAAGTCTAAAGGAAATACAAGAACATATTCCTTAGTTACAAGAACATCTAGTGCTAGTAGACGAAGTTAAATCAGTGGCCCTGTCATTACCAAGTCAAGAGGCTATTGGAACATACAAGAACATAAAATATTACAAAAACAAGTACTAGAAGAAGAAGTTAAATTGGTAAAGCATGTGCCTTGAACAATTCTGTGTGTGCTATTTATATGGTGTCTGTTTTGTGTTGCTTTTTAGGTGTTGATTGCGGTATTGATGCCTGGCTGGCTGTTAAGTCATTGGCTGTTGTTTCCTCATGCTGCCTACACATCCTAAGTATTTGATAAGCTGGGGGTAAATCAGCACCCCTGTTGATTGACAAGAAGTCCATTTCTCAGGCTTCAATCACTTTTCTGGCTGTTTTTGTGCCTGCTTGTCCAACAATCTTAGTAATTGCAAAATTGAATGTATGTCCTTGTTTATTGCAATGTGTGGCTACCAATGAGCTTGGGACTCCTTGTCTGACCACTTGCTTGTGTTCTTGCAATTTGCAAATTTGATCAGCATTTCTTCCATCTCCTTGTCTAAGACATTAATGAGAATACTGTGTGTGAAGCCCAGAACCAAGCCTTACGATATCCACTATGTGCTCTTCTCCAGCTTCATATTCTTTCAGTATGATTTCTGAGCAGCTATGTATCCACTTAATTGCTGTGCCCTCCTGCCCATTCAAATCTAACCTGCTAATCAGAATGTCATTGCTATATTCTCCCATAGTAGTAAAACATATGTTCTGAAAAATTTATCAGAATGAAAGAGTGTAGCATAAATAATAGATTTATTGCAATGTATCTGTCCATCTCTTTGAGTTGCACCATTTAGGTTCCAAGTCTACTGCGAGTAATCTTCGACTTACAACTGCAATAGAGCCCAAAATGTCTGTTGCTAAGTGAGACAGTTTTTAAGTGAGTTTTGTCCAATTTAAGATTTTTCTTGCTACAGGTATCAAGTGAATCCCTGATGTTGTTAAGTTAGTAACATGGTTGTTAAATGAATCCGGCTTCCCCATTGATTTTGCTTGTCAGAAGGTCCCAAAGGTCAGAAGGTCACATGACCCCAGGAGACTGCAACCATTGTAAAGGCATGCCAATTTCCAGGCCTCCATGATGGTGTTGCAATGGTTGTAAGTGTGAAAAATGGTCATAGGTCACTTCTCATTCATAACTTTGAATGGTCACTAAACAAATGGTCGCAAGTTGAGGACTACCTGTATAGATCTATAGGTAGTCTTCATGTCCATCCCTATTTGATAGCCCATCGTTATGGCCTTGATCTGGAACATATGATGATCTGGATTTTTCTTCACTCTGATATGGAAGACTTTAGGCTTCTAACAAAGTAATAGAAAGTTGGAAGAGACCTTGGAGGTCTTCTAGTCCAACCCCCTGCTCAAACAGAGAACTTCTACCATTCCAGACAACTGGTTGTCTAATCTTTTAGATGAGCACTTTAATTTTCGTACAGTGCTTTCACTCCCAAGCATAACCTTTTTCATTTTTCTCTGGATTTGCTGATGCTCTATGTAGATGGGCTCTCCTCCCGAGGCATCTGCCAGAATAAATGAAATAAAGATTGAAAATATTTGGATATGTTCAGATAGCAGTGGATCTTGTGTGATGTATCATTGCTTAGATAATCACAGGAGCCACTTGTGGCTCAGCATTCGTATCTGAATGTTTGAAGATAATGTCTGACATCCTCGTCAATGACCTTTCCGAAACTGCAAGCATACTGTAGAGCTGGTGTTTTGTGAAGAATTTAAATTAAATTTGCTGGGATGGGAGGGAGGGATGAGGGAAGGGAGGGAAGGAGGAAGGAAGGCAAAAAGGAAGAATGGAAGAATGGAAGGAAGGAAATAGAGCAAGCAAGGAAAGGAAAAACAGAGGGGGAGAGGGAAAGGGAGGAGGAAAGGGAGGGAAGGAGGAAGGAAGAATGGAAGAATGGAGGGAAGGAAATGAGTGATGAAGGAAAGGAAAAATAGGGAGGGAGGGAGGGAGGAAGGAAGGAAGGAAAGAAAAAAACAGCATGGGGGGAAAGAGGCATAAAACCATGAGAGGCCAATACTTTTTGTGGCTATTCTTTTTCTTGGCTTTATTTAAATGGGAAATTTTGATTAGCTCAGCTTTTCTTCACCTTCTTTGTTATTAGTCAATCTATTCATCAAGCAAATATGGAAGTTCAGGGAGACTGGTTAACCCAAGTGCATATTTTTAAATGAATTTACGGAGAGACTAAACTTTGCATAAAGATGAGGTCAACTCAGTCTCTGGCATTTATACTTAAAAAGATTGGGAAAGACATTTCTTGGCTTCAGACAATTGTGGTGCTCCAGCTACATAAATTTAGACCCTGAAATTAATCAATGATCACCCTTAGAAACATAGGAGACATTTGGGGAAACCTCCTGATCAGTGCAGAAACATTTTCTTTTCTTTCTTTTTTTAAATATGTTTTTATTATACATTTTCTTTAATATACATAACTATTCATAATTATACGTACAACGTTATTGTGTATTGGTTACATCAAGTCCCTTTTTTCCCTTTCCATTGTGTTATACATTCTGGCTAAAACATATCATATAATTTCTCCATCATATTATATTATACATCCAAATTATATCTATTATTTGTTTGTTTCCACCATAATATACTATTCCTATCCTCACTTTATGTGTGTCATATTGCATTCACATACAATTCAAAGATATACTTTTTTACATTTTTTATTCTTACATCTTCCTTTATCCCTGTATAAATGTAATTTTGTTAATCTTCTTTCCTTATTTAACACTAATCTCTGCTTCTATTATTTATCCAATTGTACCATATGTCCCATGTTGCATAGTACTCTGATTCCTCCTTGTCTTTAAGTTTCATTGTAAGTCTGTCCATCTTGGTGCACTAGTATCTTTTTTATTACTTCCTCCTCTGTAGGTGTCCTTTCACTTTTCCAATTTTGTGCGTATAGGATTCTAGCTGCAGTTATTATATGAATAAGTAAGTCTTTTATCGTATTTCCCTGCTATTATCCCTAATTAAAATAGTTCGGGTTTCATATCTATTTGTTGTTCCGACGTTTCTTCTAACCTATTCTTTACCTTCAGCCAGTATTTTTTTCACTGCTGGACATGTCCACCACATGTGATAGTGGGATCCCCACTTTTGTTTGCATTTCCAACATTCAGATGATATATTATGGAACATTTTTGCCAGTGAACATGCCGAATGATGCAACAATCAACCCAAGGATATCATACTCCCATTCTACAAATGCAATCATGTCCCATGGGAGACCGGTTTATTTATGCTGCATATTTGCTCCATGCCTAAGCAAAGTAAAGCACTGTTTGTAGCAGCAGATGGGCAGAATTGGTGGGAGGTTGCCAGTCGGCTGGAGCAAATTGCTGTTATTTCAGCGACTGCGTTTAAATGTGCAAACTTCTGGGAGAATAATAACAATCACAATAATTCTGGGGAATGCATGAATTGAAAAGAAACAGCTAGAAGAAATAACGAAATATTGTCATTTGCAAATTGAAACTGAGCGATTGTGGAGGAAGAAATCAATGGTTGTGCCAATAGTAATAGGAGCCCTTGGAGCAATACCCAAAGGGGTGCCTAGATACATGGAAATTTTGAACTTATTAGAGTCTGACTTTGTAAAAAATCCACCCTACTTGGAACTGCCTATAAATCAGATGTTATGTTAAGCAACTCTTAGATCCTTGGCTATGATTTGAACTGTTAAGTTCTTGCCAGTCCCAGACTGTGAACTGAATTGAAATAACAACAATAACAACAACAACAACATATCTTTACTGCATTCTAACCATTGTGCCATCACAGTTCTTTCCAATGTTGCAGTGCGGAGAGTCCCTACTGACGGTTCCACTCACTGGCTACAAACTTCTTTACAATATTCCATTTTATTTTGTCTCCCTCCCAAAGAAGGCAAGAGTCTCTCTATATAAATTATATGCTGCCCATCTCACTCTGAAAAGTGACTGTGGAAGGCTTACAGTTAAAATTATAAATAAAAAATATAAGCCTGACAAATTAGCCATCAATAGACACATAGGCATAATTTCTATATTCTATGCAAAAGAAATAATCTACAAGCCAGAAAGGGAACAAAAAGATCAAAGCTCTTCCCCACCAGTCCCCAGATGAGTATAGAATAAATCTATATGTCAGACCAACAGTTAAGTAAACAATACCCCAATCAAGAAATTGCCAAACATGCCAATAATAAACAGTCCAACCAAAGAACCTCCAACACTTCTCCCACCAACACTGACAGAGCAAACCACGAGAATATAAAATGAGAGCAAACCTCACTAGCACTGGGGATGTTATCTAGTTTGGGTAATGAAATGTCTGCAGTAAAACCACCAAGCTCAGAGAGTACCAAGGATCCCTCATTTCAATCCTGAGTTACAAATATTCCCCTTTATTAGTACAAAGTGAAGTACTGGATTCTTGCATTAAATTTCAGGGTCCCCCCCACCAATACAGATACAAGTATACAATAATGTGTATTCATTTTTTATCCATTTGTCACTCTTCTGGCTATTTTAAATTTTTTCTTTTAAATATCTCACAACGAGGCTTTTTTAAAAAATAAATAAATGTTCTACCTGATTCTCATTGGAAGTCAGTTTGGATTATCTGTCAATTGTCTATTCTTACCTTGTTTCTGTTGAGTCACTTAAATAAAATAAAATAATAAAATGACATGGCATGGCATGGCATGGCAAGGCATGGTATGGCATGGCATAGGATGGCATGACATGGCATGGCATGGCATAGCATAGCATAGCATAGCATAGAATAGAATAGAATAGAATGTAGTGCAGTGCAGTGCAGCGCAATGCAACACAACACAATACAACACAACACAATACAATACAATAGAGGACAGTGATGTGAGGCTTTTCCCAAAGGCATAAACTAGCTTTGTGTAATTCAAGAAAAATCCCAGATGCAATTTGAAAAATCAGTGTGATTTCATTAGGCAACTTAAGTTGATTTAGAAAAATCAATCCAATTCCATTTCTTAAAACTAGGGGGGGTCTAGGTCTCCAATTTCTGAACTGATTTGGACATAAAGCAGCTTCACTTGTAATTTGAGAACTTCATTTCTGATTTAATTTGGGAAGTCATTTCAATAAAGGGATTTATCAAATCAGTTCCGAAATGTGATATGTCTAGTCTTACGAAGAGAAGGGTGAGGGATGGCATAATAACAGTCTTTCAACATTTGAGAGGCTGTCACAAGGAAGAGGGTGACAACTTATTCTCTAAAGCAACTGAGGGCAGGGCAAGAAGATGGAAGATTAACAAGCAGAGGTCCAACCTAGTATTAAGGAGACATTTCCTATTAACTTCACTGAAATTAATTAATTAAGAGCTAGAGTGCCACCGTGGCTAGAAGACTGACTCTGCTCACTGCCTGGACTTCGATCCTGACTGACTCAAGGTTGATTCAGCCTTCCATTCATCTGAGCTAAGTAAAATGAGGATCTAGATTGTTGGGAGTAATATGCTGACTCTGTAAACTTCTTAGAGAGAGCTATAAAGCACTATGAAGTGTTGGCACAGTGTTTAGAGTGCAGTACTCCAGGCTACTTCTGCTGTCTGCTGATTGCCAGCAGTTTGGCAGTTCAAGTCCCACCGGCTCAAGGTTGACTCAGCCTTCCATCTTTCCAAGGTGGGTAAAATGAGGACCCAGATTGTTGGGGGTGATAGGCTGACTTTGTAAACTGCTTAAAGAGGGCTGTAAAAACACTGTGAAGTGGTATATAAGTCTAAGTGCTATTTGTATTGCTAAGTGGTAAAGTCCTAGCGCTATTGCTAATCTACAGAACGACTTGCCTCCAGAACTTGTTGGTGCTCCATCACTGGAGGTTTTCTAAAGAAGAGATTGGACAGTCATTTGTTCAGAAGGATATAGGGTCTCCTGCTTGAGCAGGGGGTTGGTCTAGAAGACCTTCAAGGTGCCTTCCAACTCGGTTATTTTGTATTCTGCATTACGTGTTCTCAAACTCAACTGTTTGCCTATCTTTGCTAGAAATGTAGTTATCACTGTTTGAACAGGAATACATTAGCAATCCTCTAAATTGAGCCTTGCAGGCTTTAGAAATACAAATGAGACTTTGGAAAAAGTGCAAAGAAGAGCAACTAAGATGTTTAAAGGCCTGGAGACTAAAACATATGAAGAACCATTGCAGGATTTGGGCTGGTCCAGAGAAAAGAAGGTCTAAGGGGGACATAAAAGCAGTGTTCCAGTATTTGAGGGGCTGCCACAAAGAAGAGGAGAGTCAAGCTATTCTGCAAAGTCAAGAAACAATGGATGGAAATTAATCAAAGAGAGAAACAACCTGGAATTGAGGAGAAACTTCCTATCAGCGAGGACAATTAATCAATGGAACCTCTTTGCCTTCGGATATTGTGGGTGCTTCATCACTGGAGGTTTTTAAGAAAACACTAGACAGCCACTTGTCTGAAATGGTATAGGATCTCCTGCTTGAGCAGAGGATTGGACTAGAAGACTTCCAAGCAAGGGTGGGATGCAATTTTTTTAACAACTGGTTATGTGGGAGTGGCTTAGGTGGTGGGCGTGGCTTGGTGGTCATGTGACTGGCTGGGCGTGGCATGCATCTCCTCTCCTGGCCTCTCGTGACTGTGGGGATGCTACAACAGTCGTAAGTGTGAAAAAGGTCATAAGTCACTTTTTCAATGCCATTGCAACTTTGAATGGTCCCTCCACACAAGCAAAGTACCAGCAAAGGAGGGGGGGGGGAATTCCAGAGAAGTTCCAGAGACAGGAAGTCTAGTCCTGCCAAGAATGTAATAAGGGTTAACGGAGAGGCAGTTTCTGTAAGCAACACCAGAATGTTTCCTTCTTGCCTTCCTTACAGGATTAGGCCAGTAATTTCTTCTAACAACTGGTTCTCCGAACTGCTTAGAATGTTAACAACCAGTTCTAGTGAATAGGTGTGAACTGGTAGAATGCCACCCCTGCTTCCAAGGTCCCTTCGAGCTCAGTTCTGATTCTGATTCTTTGGGGATGGAAATGCTTTCCGATCATCGAGCTGTATGTTTTTCTTCCTCACTCTTCTCCCCCCAACCTGCCCCTCCCCCCACAAAGGATGGCTTGTTATATTCTCATGTCAATGGAAAGCATTATTCACAGGTGAAAAAAGATCGAGTGCTGTGCCTAAGTGTCTCCACCATATGTAAATGATGTCAGCCCGGCTTGCAACATCTCATCCATCACAGGTGCCGATGCCTTTTTGTTCTTGTCTTCAAAAGAAAAGGCACCTTGATGCCTGCTTTCCTCTTCTTTTGTGCTGCCTTTCATTTTTAGAATAGAACAGATTAACAGAGTTGGAAGGGACCTTGGAGGTCTTCTAGTCCAACCCCCTGCTTAGGCGTGAAACTCTACACCACTTCAGACAAATGGTTATCCAACATCTTCTTAAAAAATTCCAATGTTGGAGCATTTACAACTTCTGGAGGCAAGTTGCTCCACTGATTAATTGTTCTAATTGTCAGGAAATTTCTCCTTAGTTCTAGGTTGCTTCTTTCTTTGATTAGTTTCCATCCATTGCTTCTTGTCCTGCCCTCGGGTACTTTGGAGAATAGCTTGACTCCCTCTTCTTTGTGGCAGCCCCTGAGATATTGGGACACTGCTATCATGTCTCCCCTAGTCCTTCTTTTCATTTTTTTATAATAACATTTGCCTCAAACTTTATTCTAGGTACCCCATTCAGAAGTGTTTCTCCTCCGCCTCAAATAAACAAATCCTTCTGTTTTACAATCATCACTGCCTTTTGCAGAGATGGTGAAATATACATATGGCTTAATCCACGACACAAACTTTCCATACACTGTACTGGATGATCTATCCTCACAATATTGAGCTGCAAATTTTACAGAGAAATCAGATCAACATACATCCTTTCTCTATTAGAGAGATTTTTAAGGAGACCAGATCATTTCCATATGAATTGCCTTCTCTAGGACTGAAATTCAATTGTGCAGTAGCCAAATTCTGGACTGCTGCAATGATAATAAGGCAAAACCGGTTAAACAATGAACGACTCTTATTTGTATCAATATTTTGTTTAGTTATTTTTTAAACAATTTTCAGAGGACACATATTTTACATATAATTTTATTATATCAGATTTATTAGTGTTAGAAAAATAAACGTGCTATTATGGGAATAGGGGCGTTCAGAGAATATCATGTCTGATTTATTTTATAGTTGCTAATATACAATTAGACTTATTTCTCTCTGTCGATCCTGATTATATTTGTTATGTTTTGTTAATATTTTATGTTGCTGGTCATTGACTGAATAAGTAAATAAGATAAAAATTTTAACAGGCCACAAACCTCTTACCTGAATTAAGTGGTAGAACTGCAAATTTTTTAACAACTGGTTCTCTGGCTGGGTATGCATGGCTGGTTGGTCATTTGACTGGGTCAAATGACCAACCAGGTCACTCATCACACCCAGCCCCGCCTCCCGGACAGTCAACTCCCAGCAAATCCCACCATTGGCTGGCCAAAAACCAGGTGGGGGTGGAGCCAGGCAGTGGTGGGATTTGCCAGTTTGCTGAACTGTGCCTAATCTTAACTAGAACTGGTGCGAACTGGCAGCAGCCCACCTCTGCCTGAATTCCTTGATGTCTGGATGTATGTTTCTCCAGTGACAGAGTTCTAACTGGGTCTGGGAGTTAAGCATCTATCGCCTATTCTTGAGTGGGGAAAGGTCCCATTTCTTTGGGATTTGGCTGAAGTAGAATAAGGAGTCCCTTTCTACCCAGAAAAGCTTTTACATTAATTTTCCATTTGACAAGGGTGATCAAACTCAACCAGTTTAGGAATGCAGAAGGCTTATAAAAACCAACATCCAGTTCTGCAGTAATAATGAAAAATTGTTAAGAAATATTAAAAAGTTGTAAATAAGATATCGGAAAGACATCAGAGGAAGGAAAGAAAGAAGGAAGGAAGGAAGGAAGGAAGGAAGGAAGGAAGGAAGGAAGGAAGGAAAGAAAGAAAGAAAGAAAGAAAGAAAGAAAGAAAGAAAGAAAGAAAGAAAGAAAGAAAGAAAGAAAGAAAGAAAGAAAGAAAAAGAAAGAAAGAAAGAAAGAAAGAAAGAAAGAAAGATCTGGATAGTCATCTGTTAGGAATGTTGTAGGGAATCTTGCAGCATGGAGGGAATTGACAATGATTGATTGTGTGCCATCAAGTTGTTTTGACCTCTCGGGATTGGTTTTCTCCAAAATGCCTCTATTCCTAACTTGTTCTTTCAAGCCTCCAAACAGTGCACTAATAGAGCTCTGTAACTGAGTATTTCCATTTTGTGGCTGGTGATCATCATCTTCTTCTCTTTTCTACCACCTTCCTTAGAATTGGAGACTTTTCCAGAGAGCTGTGTCTGAAATAGGATCATTTGTGCCTGGTCATTTATGTCTTGAAAGTCCAACTTTCACTTCTTTAGAGAGCGACATAGAGCATATAACTGTGGCTTGCCCAATTCTCATCTTTCTAGGCATGTGTGGTGGAATGTAGTCTGGATTTCCAGCAAGGAGGGAGTGCATTCCAGAGGAGTAAAAGACAGAGAAGGTTAGACAGTTTGTGTTTCCTTTCACTTCACTACAGGTCATCCTCTTCTTCTCTTTCCTTCGACCTTTTCCAGCATTAGAGAAAGTTGAATCTTCAGAGTAGGTATCCAATGTAGGGTATGTTGAATCCAGTCATTTGTGCCTCAGGTATGAATTCCAGGTTGATTTGTTTGATGATCCATCCGTTTTTTTTCTTGACTGTGCACCATGTTCTCAGGAGTCTTCTCCAGCACCAAAGTTGAAAAGCATCAATATTTTTTCTTGTGCTGTTTCTTCCCAGTCAACTTTTGCTTCCATAGAGTACCTCAAGGAATACTATGGCTTACACAATTTTGATCTTGGGTGTCACCAACTCATAATCAACTTCAAGGTAAGGCTCTGTTTGTGTAGTTGTGGCCAATATCTTGGCTTTTTAAAACACTCATGATACTCCTATCTGGCATCATTCTAAGCACAGTAACCTTCTTGAATGTCCAGAGGGTGAGGGAGCCTGTCAGTCACTTGATATAGTTCCTAATATAAATTGAATCATCTCCTTGTTAAATTTTATTTTTTTTTTAAAAAAAAATTGAGCTGTAAATTTTCTTATATCAAAAGTTGGTCCTAACGTCAAAATAAAAATAGACACAGCTTGCCCTAGTTAGCTACTGAAAATTAAAGTTTCTTTAATCCCCCCCAGAATTGGAATAAAATGAGGAATTTAGCTAGTTTTGGGTCTATTTATAGCATCTGTCCTGCCAGAAATTCCTTGGGAATAAAATGCCTCATTTCCCTCCCACTAGGATTCTTGGCAGACCTCATTTTAATCCCTATTCAAACTCGTGCTCTCTGATAATTTAGCAGAAGCTCTTTGCTCATTATTATAAAACATTATGGAATCTGTGAACTTCGTTTTAACAGTTTCAGTCTCAGGATCTGCATGTTACAGAATATCACAAAGCATGGCATAAATTATTCAGTGACTGGGGATATGAAACACTTGGAATAATCTTTATATTCTTAAATGGAGGTGAAATTGAGAAATTAGCTTCAAAGTTAGCAATATTTGCAAGGATGGGGAGACCTGTTGTAGAATTATAGCAAGATGCTATAATATCTTGTCCATCAATGACTTCTTCAGCCTCAATCACAATAATACATGGGCAAACAACTGACACAAACTCAAGGTAAACCGCTCCAAACTTGATTGCAGAAACTACAACTTCAGCAACAGAGTGGTCAATGCCTGGAACACCCTACAAGACTCTGTTGTTACAGCCTCAACTCCTTATAGCTTCACCCTCAAACTGTCTACCGTGGACCTCACCCCATTCCTAAGAGGTCCTTAAAGGGGGCGTGCATAAGCGCACCAGTGTGCCTACTGTCCCTGTCTTACTGTCCCCATTTATCTGTATTTACTCCCTTTGTTCTTGTTTATGTTCATATTTATACTTGTTATCTTGTACATGTTTGACAAATAAGCAAATAAATAAATGAATAAATTCCCACTGAAGAATATAGCCCCATGTTACATTGCTCGGATATAAGGAATCAATAAAAAATGTACTTTCTTGTAGTCCAATATCTTTCCTTCAACATTAGTACCCTTCAACTTTTCTAATTAAACAGGGGCAGCACTGTAGGCTGGGATAGACTTAGACTGTGTGGGATGTTGTGACAGAGACCAGTAGAAGTACTTTTTCAACACAGAAGTCTCCTACATATAAATAAGTACATAGAATAGGCAGAGCCAGTGAATTAAAAGTCTAAAGAAGGAATGATGAAAACTTTTTAATTTCTCAACATATGGACAGACTTAACCATAGTTTCATGTTGTGGCTCCGATGCATGAGCCTGCGTTGTTAGAGGAAGAGGACTCGGAAGATGAGGAGGAGGAGGAATTGGGAATGCCTTCCTCCCCAGGACCTTCCTCTTTGGCAATGCCTTCCTCCCTGATTATGCCTCAGGTTTCGGCAGATAACCGAGAGGGACAGCCTGAGGCTAATCAGGAGAGGGAGGGCATATTGGAGCAACCTCTGACAAAGAATCAAGTTGATGAATGTTGGCTTGATCCGAGGCAGTGTCGCAGGAAAAAGTGTGAGCTGCAAGGCAGGAGGTGTGGACGAATCAGAGACTGAGCTGAGCCATGGAAACACACCCCACAAGGGATAAAAGTGGGTGTGTTTTCTCCGGGAACTCTGTACGGGACAAAGTGTGAATTTTCTGTCGAGCTTTGGTGTATCTTGAAAACTCTCGTGATTAATGTTTCTGGTTATCTTGTCGGACTTGGCAGGCAGCGTGTGTGATATTGCCAAGAACATTGCCTGCTTAAAGGAATTAACTCTGTAAATACTGAATCTTCTTGCCTGCCTGTATTTGGTCGGAGTTTGGACTTCTCATCTGCCTTGGAAAGGTGAGACATAACAGTTTCAACTGGGAAACTGTGAGTATCCTAGACCAAGCCAAGTCCAAAAATCCAAAAGAACTTCTAGAAACCTGGCACTCTGACAAAATAGCCATCAATAGACACATGTCTGTAACATCTACAAAACAGACAATCTATCAACTCGTAAAAAATTCCTATGCCTGTTTTCAAGTTGCCATAAACAAGGGTTGCGGGTGCTGTGTTCAAGGACTAGCAGCAGTCCTCCCTCCAGTCCACCGCCAACGCGGGAGCGCCGATCGCTCCCATTGGTTGATGCCGTTTGATAGCCGGCTATAAAAGGGAGCTGTCAAACGGCATCAGCTGTCACCGCCAGCTGGCTGTCAGATAGCCTCGGCAGCCATGGCGACCCTTTATTCGCTAGAATAAAGTTGTTAGCCTTTAGCCTGGCTCCGTCTCCCTTTGTAACCGCCGCTCTACAGCACTGGTGATGAAGGCGGGATACAGCTAAGACGACCAGGCAGGAAATCGAGCCGAAGTCACAACAAGAAAGAGCCGAAGCCGCTACGAGCTGATCAAGTCACCGCCACTGACGCTCTCCAAAGAGCGTGAAATTTAAAAGCCCTCTCAGCTGAGGAGCCGAACGCCGCTGACAGGCACAGCCAGAAATGCTTTTCTAAAAGCGAAGACTCTATTTTTTCCTCAGCTGAGGAAACCAACGCTGCCACTCTAATGGTCTCTAATCCGACATTCCCGCACTTCCAACTGGGGGCAGAAACATGAGAATCATATATGAACAGGTTTGAATGCTTTTGAAATGCCATTGAGCTAGATGAAGCCATGGATCTAAGGAAAAGCGCCTATTTTTTAAGTTTCTGTGGGGCCACAGTTTTTGACACAGCCTCTGCACTAGTGTCCCCACGTTCTATAAAGGCTATTCCCTGGGATGAGTTGAGAGAAATCTTGTCAAATCACTACTCCCCCAGACCCTCTAAGATAGCCAGGAGACTGGCTTTTAGAAGAAGAACTCAGGCTGAAGGGGAGACTGTGAGTCAGTACATGGCAGCATTGACATCTGCTGCCATACACTGCGGTTTTAGGGACTACCTTGAGGACATGCTGCTCGATCAAATTGTGGGAGGAGTAAGGGACCTAAAACTGCAAAGGAGGTTACTGGCTAAAAAAGACTTAACACTAGCCTCAGCTATTGAGGAAGCTCAGGCTGCTGAATTGTCAGAATTATCAGCAGCTGAAATTCAGGGGAACACCCCAAGCAAGGGCAGGCTACAGTCCACTATGATGAGGTCTCCCAAGAAGTGGAAGAAGAACCTCTGGAGGTAAACTGCCTCACGCGTCCAAGACCCCCCCCCCCCCCCCAGGGCCACCTAGGAAATACAACAATCTGACAGCCAAACAGCAAACCCCTTGTATAAGCTGTGGGGGCAACCACCATAGATCAACCTGCAGATTCAGGAACGTTATCTGTCTGAACTGCCAGAAGAAAGGGCACATAGCCAGGGTTTGCCAAGCTGAGCAGGCCTCCATACAAAGACCTCAAGTTTCTGCCTCCTACCAAAGGCAAGTGGAACATTGTTACACTTGTTACCACGCAAACAACACCACCTCTAGGCCTAACAAATTAAGCATTTCTCTTTTTATAGAAGGTAAGCCCTGCCGAATGGAAGTAGACACTGGGTCAACCCTCTCCATCATTTCGTGGGCCTCCCTGAAGAAGTTGCTGCCTTCGCTCTCAAAAAAGAAACTGACCAACTGCCACCTGACTCTTCGGGATTACCAGGGGAAGACCATTCCAGTCCTGGGTAAGGGAAAATTCCTCATTCAATTCCAAAACTTTAGGGGTCACTTGCCACTGGTGGTTGTAGATGGTGCCCTTCCTAGCTTGCTAATATTAGATTGGTTTCCTTCCCTAGGCCTCAATGTTACGGGAATTCACTCTGTGGAAAATTCTGATGTAGATGCCCTTTTTAAGGACTACTCTGATGTTTTCAGTAGTGAACTAGGCTGCTATTCAGGCACCCCCATATCTTTTGATGTGGGTCCACAAGCCACCCCAATTTGTTTGAAACCTCGGAGGGTACCTTTCGCCATTAGGCCTAAGTTAGATGCTGAATTAGATAAACTTATCAAACAGGGGGTGCTAGAACAGGTAGACTTCGCCAAGTGGGAAACCCCCATAGTCACCCCTTTAAAAAAAGATGGCAGCGTGAGAATTTGCGCTGACTATAAGACGTCCCTCAACCGTTTCCTACAAATTAGCGCATACCCAGTACCTGTAATCCAACACCTGCTCCACTCTTTTGAGCCAGGCATAATTTTTACAAAGTTAGACATGTCCCAGGCATACCAGCAATTTCCCGTTGACCAACACACTGCTGACCTACAAACTATAGATACTCACAGGGGCGCATTTAGATGTAGACGTTTGCAATTTGGAGTTAGCGTAGCCCCTGGCATTTTCCAATCACTCATGGAAAGAATCCTCCAGGGCCTACCTGGGGTGGTTCCATACTTCGATAACATTTTAGTTTCTGCCACCAACAAAACACAACTTTTACTCAGAGTGAGATCTGTCCTTGACAGGTTTAGGCAAAACGGGCTTAAATTGAAAAAAGACAAATGCACCATTGCCACCAAACAGGTAGACTTCCTGGGTTATCGAATTGATGCATCTGGAATTCACCCCATAGAAAGTAAAGTTAGGGCTATTCACGAGGCACCCACTCCCTCTAACAAAACTGAATTGCAGGCCTTTTTGGGACTCCTTAATTTTTATGCTTCCTTTTTGCCTCACAAAGCCTCTGTAGCTGAACCCCTACATAGGCTCCTAGATAAGAAAGCCCCATGGCAATGGGGACAAAGGGAAGCCCACGCCTTCCAAGCAGTGAAGTCTCTCTTAACTTCAAACACTGTGTTGGTTCATTTTAACCCAAACCTGCCCCTAGTGTTAGCCTCTGATGCCTCACCCTTTGGTATAGGAGCTGTATTGAGCCATAGGCTCTCAAATGGATCAGAGGCACCCATTGCCTATTTTTAAAGAACTTTCTCCGCTGCAGAGAGGAACTATAGTCAGATCGATAAGGAGGCCTTAGCAGCTGTGGCCGCTGTAAAAAAATTCCATGAGTTCCTTTATGGCCATAGTTTTGAACTTGTAACAGATCACAAACCTCTATTAGGACTGCTAGCTGGGGATAAGCAAACCCCACAGGTGTTATCCCCGAGAATGACCAGATGGACTCTATTTCTGGCCGCCTACTCTTACACACTGGTACATCACCCGGGGAAGACCCTGTGCCATGCTGATGCCCTCAGCAGATGCCCCCTGCCATCACCAGTCGAGGACCCAGCTCCCATCCACGCAATCTTCGACTGCAATGAACTTAACCTACCTGTCTCAGCTGGGGATATTGCTGCACACTCCAAGAGGGACCGTGTTATTTCCCAAGTCCTGGACTGGGTAGGGAGGGGGTGGCCTGACATTCAGTTCGCCCCTGAATTCATGCCATTTAAGACCCGCAGGCAGGAGCTTTCTTCACTCCAGGCCTGTTATGGGGGACAAGGGTGGTCATACCACCCACCTTGCAAGAACCAGTTTTAAGGGCACTGCACGAGGGTCACCCTGGCATCGTAAGGATGAAGGCCTTGGCCCGCAGCTATGTCTGGTGGCCAGGATTAGATGCCCGGATTGCCAGCTGGGTTAACACGTGCCAGCCCTGCCAGGCAACAAGAGCAGCCCCACCAGCAGCTGCCCCAACCAAGTGGGAAGATTCGGGGGGCCCTTGGACCAGGCTGCATGTAGACCTGGCTGGTCCCATACAAGGGAGGACATTCCTGGTGGTTGTAGATTCATTCTCCAAATGGACAGAAGTAGCCTTGTTACCCTCCACCACAACGCTGGCTGTCACAAGGGCCTTGACCAGACTGTTTGCTACTCATGGACTTCCTGACACATTAGTTTCAGATAATGGCCCCCAATTCAGTTCTAACGAGTTTGCCATCTTCACAGCTAATCTGGGCATCAGACACGCTCTCACAGCCCCCTTTCACCCAGCAAGTAATGGAATGGCAGAAAGGGCTGTCAGGTCTGCCAAGGAAGTTCTGGCCAAGCTGGGCCAGGCAGACTGGCACGCCAAACTATCAACTTACCTACTCACACAGCATGCCACCCTGTGCCCTTCCACCAACAAGTCCCCTGCTGAACTGTTAATGGGCAGGCGCCTCAGGACCACCCTGGACAGGTTGCACCCCCACTATGCTCCCAGCACGCCACTAGCCTCTGACAGCCATGCCAGGGAATTTGCCCTGCAAGACCAGATGTACGCCAGGAACTATGCGGGGTACCCCTTATGGCTGCCAGGGCAGATAGTCTTTGTTGCAGGACCCAGATCATATAGAGTCCTTCTGGAAGATGGCCGAATTTGGAGAAGGCACGTAGACCAGCTGAGGAGGCGTTGGAACAAGACTGCCACCGAAATCCCGGTCTACCCGCCACCGGACGAGCCAGTCTACTCACCACCAGCCAACCCGCTGAAGGACCCGGTCTACCTGCCGCCCGACAACACAACCAGCCGACCGCCGCGGGAAGATTCACCCAAGCAGTCGCCAGAAAGCAGTCCAGGGATGGCCAGCAACCCTCTGCAGGTTCCAGTCACCACCCGGGAGGAACAAGACGCACCAGCCGCCGACAAGCCCCAGGAACTTCGGAGATCGGGCTGCGAGCGAAAGCGGCCATCATGGCTGCAGGACTACGCATGCACGTGGCCAGGGGGAAGGAGTGCTGTGTTCAAGGACTAGCAGCAGTCCTCCCTCCGGTCCACCGCCAATGCGGGAGCGTCGATCGCTCCCATTGGTTGATGCCGTTTGACAGCTGGCTATAAAAGGGAGCTGTCAAATGGCATCAGCTGTCGCCGCCAGCTGGCTGTCAGATAGCCTCAGCAGCCGCGGCAACCCTTTATTCGCTAGAATAAAGTAGTTAGCCTTTAGCCTGGCTCCGTCTCCCTTTGTAACCGCCGCTCCACACAACAGCGGGGGATTCTGAAGAAGCAGTAAGGCAGTTTAAAAACAGAAGTACATTCCACCCTTATCTTAAAAAGATTGTAGCTGGGCTACTGGATCTTCCGCCCCCAAAAATCCTTCATTGGAGAATGTGATTGATGACACCCAACTTGTGAGAATCTTCTTTGGAGAATCTGATTTATGATACATCTGCGGGGGGAGGGGGGAACAGGGTCAGAGATGATTGTAAATTACTCTGTATGCCAGAGTTGGCTTCATTTAGGTTAATGCCGGCATGTTGCTCCTAATAAATCTTTTGAATTTTTTTGAAGCTTGACTCAAAGTTCATGTTTTAATTAGGACAATCGCTAGAACCTGATCGGGATTGAAAACCAAAAAGGGAACAAAAAGACCAAAACACGTCCCCAAGAGCAATCATTGCTCAGATGAGCATAGATTAACATAACTCCAAGATTAACATCAGGCCAACAATCAAAGAAGAGGAAATCAACGTATTCTCCAAAGCACCTGAAAGCAGAACAAGAAGCAATGGATGGAAACTAATTCAGGAGAGAACCAACCTAGAATTGAGGAGAAATTTCCTGACAGAACAATTCACCATGGAATGCCTTGCCTCCAGAATTTTGTGGGTGCACCAATACTTTGAGGTTTTTAAGAAGAGATTGGACAACCATTTGTCTGAAATTGTATAGGGTCTCCTGTTTAAGCAGGGGGATGGACTAGAGGATCTCCAAGGTCCCTTGCAACTCTATTATTCTGTTAAACAATACCACAAACAAGGAACTACCGAACAAACTAATAGTAAACAGCCCAACCAAAGATAAATAACAGATAACAGACAATCAGAGTTGGAAGGGACCTTGTAGGTCATCTAGTTCAACCCCCGCCCAAGCGGGAGACCCTACACCATTTCTGACAAATGGGAGTCCAATCTCTTCTTGAAAGTCTGAAGTGATGGTGCTCCCACAACTTCTGAGGGCAACTTCTGTTCCATGGGTTGATTGTTCTCACTGTCAGAAAAGAATCACCAAAGTACTCCCACCAACAATGGCAGGGCAAAGCCACTAGAATATCAACTGAGCGCAAACTCCACTCTCACTCTCACATCATACACTGATGATGTAATCTAGTCTGGTAATGAAACATATTCAAGAAAGCAACCAAGCTTAGAGAATACCAAGAGCCCCTCAAAGAAGAATCTGGAAACAATTCCAAAAAATAGGCTTTTGGGGTTTCCTAGTATAGTATCTCCAAACTCAAGAAATTCCTCCTAACTTCAGTTTTGGTGAACAGGGGGTAACTTTTCTGCGTGTGGGGTGAGTGATAATGAAAATGAAGCATAATATTCAGTGGTAATATTTAATAATAATTCTCCAGATCTTCCATCTATTGCCAGACATATGAAAATAAATGCCACTGAGAAATGTTTCTGTACAGATCTTCTTACGATTATTTATAACAGCATTATAAACTTTTGGGAAATTAAAGTAAATGTCAAAACAAATGTAATCATCCCCCCTCAGGCTTTGGCACATTTGGGACTCTGGCAGCCTCCCATTTTTCTTTATAATCAGAAAAGACAGGCAACCAACAAGGCTGTATTTTCATTCCTTGCTTAGTGAGTTATTAATTGGAATTCATATATATGAGCTAGAAAGAAGGAGATTGTGAGCTCAAGTCCCACCTTAGCCATAACAGCCAGCTGATTAACTTTGGGCCAGTCGCTCTCCCTCAGTGCAATCCACCTCACAGGGTTGTTGTTGTGGGGAAAATAGGAGGAAGAAGGTGTGTTTGATAAGTTTGCTGCCTTGAGTTGCTTGTAATAATAATAAAAGCAGGGAATAGATAGAAAGATAGATAGATAGATAGATAGATAGATAGATAGATAGGTAGATAGATAGATAGATAGATAATGGATGGATGGATGCATAGATAGATAGATAGATAGATAGATAGATAGATAGATAGATAGATAGATAGATAGATAGTGTTCTGTCCCCTCATTTGAATTCTTGAGATCCCCGCGCTTTGATTGGCCAAAGCGCGGAGGGCAATCGGATTGGCTAGGCGAGCCACGCCGATTGGCTCGCTGAGGATCTCCCGCGATTGGTCGATTCGAATCGCGGAAGATTCAAAGCGGTGCCATTGGCCGCGGACGCCGCGGCTTGGAAATAAAAAGCCGTAAAGTTTTTCTTTAGCCCCAGTTCTGTTCCTGACTAAATAAAGAGCTTGATACAAAGTCACCGACTCCTGGCTTCCTTCCACACGGACATAACACTGGCGACGAAGGTGGGATTCTTATCCTGAACCGAAGCACGTTTCCAATGGAAGCCAGCCAACCGACGAGATGGCCAGCATCACGCCACCAACCCCCTTCAACCCCGCCAGTGAGGACTGGGAATCTTACACGGACAGATTCCACATGTTCCTCGAATGCAACAATCTGAAGGATGCCACAGGACCGAAGAAAAGAACCATCTTTCTAATGCACTGCGGGCCCGCAGTGTTTAAGATGGCAAAAGCGCTAGCCAAGCCCACCGATGTTACCGTGATGGATTGGGATGACCTCGAGCCATTACTCCGGAAACACTACGCTCCAGCCGTACCCATTCTCATCCGACGACACGAATTTTATCGGTGGGACCAGCGGCCGGGCGAGAGTTTCAGTGATTTCGTTGCAGAGCTGTGGCGCCTGGGAGGACTATGCGAATTCTCCAATATGAACGAGGCCCTGCGGGACCGAATCGTGGGACCCCATTCTCCAAAGTCGGTTGATAGCTAAGGGCAACATTGCTCTTGCCGATGCCATCTCCAAAGCCGTGGCAGCCGAAGCAACCCGACAATCAGCAGACCGCACGCGGAGACCGAACACCGGGGACCGCACCACAAACAACAACTCTGCAAGGTCGACCGAGGCCCAACCTGAAACTACCACCCACCAGGGCGAACTCCACTCCACCTCGGGCACGTCAGACGAGGAGGAAGACATCCACCGTCTCCAGGCAGGCCGCGACCAGCTCAGTCGGCGGAGTCGTAAGTCGAGGACCGCGTGTGCCGGTTGCGGAGGCGACCACCCCAGATCTGAATGCCGGTTCTTCGACTCCGTTTGCAGGCACTGCAACAAGAAAGGTCACATAGCCCGCGTCTGCTGCCTCAAGAAAACCCACAGCCCCAGACAATGGGACCCGAGCGAGCGGAAACGAGAGAGCCCACCCCCCAGAACCAGAGACCACCCAGCATCGACCACATCGCCGAAGCCGACTGGGAGCAGCAACTGGCCCGGGACTTCCAAGAAGTGTTCGACGGCACCCTAGGCAAGTACCGAGGGCCCCCTATATCCTTCAGCCTAGACCCAAACGTTCCCCTGAAACGCCTAAAACCAAGGCGGGTACCTTTCGCACTCAAACCGAAAATCGACAAGCAAATTGACAAGCTCGTCAAGCAAGGGGTCTTACAACCCATAGACCACGCCCAGTGGGAGACCCCCATAGTCACCCCAATTAAGCCTGATGGGTCAGTGAGAATCTGCGGGGACTATAAGGCCACCCTAAATGGCGCCTTGCAGCAAAGCGCCTACCCCGTCCCAGTAGTGCAGCATCTCCTACACTCACTGGGAGGGGGCAAAGTTTTCACGAAACTCCACCTGGCCCAAGCATACCAGCAACTGCCGGTCGACGAGGAAACTGCAGAGGTGCAAACCATAGTCACCCACTGGGGAGCCTTTAGGTGCAACCGCCTGGAGTCACCGTGGCACCTGGAATTTTCCAGAGCCTCATGGAAACACTCTTACAGGGCATCAAGGGGGTGGTCCCATATTTCGATGATGTACTAGTATCGGCAACCAACCAGGCCAAACTAGAGACTCGCCTAAGGGAGGTGCTAACGAGGTTCAAAGAAACTGGGCTTAAAGTGAAGAGGGAAAAATGCCAGCTGTAAACAGAGCGGGTCGAATTCCTAGGATACCTCCTAGACCGACACGGCATTCACCCCACCAACAAGAAAATTAAAGCCATCAAGGAAGCCCCCACACCCAGGTCAAAAACAGAACTGCAGGCGTTTCTGGGGCTGCTTAACTTTTATAATGTCTTCCTGCCCCAAAAGGCGACCGCGGCGGAGCTTTTGCATAGGCTTTTGGACAAGGCGGCTACCTGGACTTGGGGAAAACGTGAGGAAGCCGCCTTCAGGAAAACCAAGGACCTGCTCACTTTGGATGCTGTCCTCATCCAGTACAACGAGACCCTACCACTAGCCATCACATGCGACGCATCACCCTTCGGCGTCAGCGCTGTCCTCAGCCATACTCTCCCCGACGGAAAGGAAGCACCCATCGCGTTTTTTCAAGGACCCTCACTAAACTGGAGTGGAACTACAGCCAGCTGGACAAAGAGGCTTTGGCTATCGTCGCCGCAGTAAAAAGATTTCACGAGTACCTCTACGGCCAGATGTTTACCATCATCACCGACCACAAACCGCTGCTGGGAATCCTTGCAGGGAACAGGGCCACCCCGAACATTCTGTCTCCCCGAATGACAAGGTGGTCCAAATTCCTGGATGCCTACAACTACGGACTCACACACCGACCTGGTAAGACTATCTCCCATGCAGACGCCTTAAGCCGCTCACCGTAACCTGAACCAGACACTGACCCAGCACCCACGATGACCACCCTCAGCATAGAGACTCTACCCAACCTACCAATAACCGCGTCAGACATTGCCCGAGAAACTAATAAAGACAAACGTCTGGCGCGGGTTTTGCATTGGGTAGAGAAAGGGTGGCCGGAAAAGGACAATGACGAGTCCGTCAGGACATTCCGGAACCGGCAAACGGAACTCTCGTTACTAAAAGGGTGTATACTATTGGGGGATAGGGTGGTCATCCCGGAAAAACTACAAGGGAAGGTTTTGGAACTGTTACACGAGGGGCACCCGGGCATCGTTAGGACAAAAGCCCTGGCCAGAAGTTACACTTGGTGGCCAGGGATGGACAAACAGATCGAGGCCTGGGTAGCAAGGTGTCAACGATGCCAGGAAACTAGACCAACCCACCCACAGCACCCATCCTAGAGTGGGAAACCCCCAGGGGACCGTGGTCTAGGATCCAGATAGATTTCGCCGGGCCCACAAAAGGACACACTTTCTTAATAACCGTAGACGCTTACTCCAACTGGCTGGAGGTAAGCAACATGAGAACAACCACCACGGAGGCCGTGACCAAAGAACTCTGCAAACTTTTTGCAACACACGGCCTCCCGGATGTCCTCGTCTCCGACAACGGGCCCCAATTCATCTCGCTAGAATTCGAAAAATTCCTAGCGGAAAGGGGCATACGACACGCACTGACAGCCCTGGCGCATCCGGCGGCGAATGGTAGGGCGGAACGGATGGTTCAATTCACAAAAAAAGCCATCCAGAAAATAGACCACGGGGAGATCCAGGACAAAATAAATAAATTACTTTTCATACAGCACATAACCCCCGAACACCACAACAAATAAAAGCCCAGCAGAACTGCTAATGGGGAGGAAAATAAGGTCCCCACTCGATAGATTACACCCCACTTACAACCCAGAGAAACCCCCAGACTCCACCAGCAAACACCGAACCTTCGCACCAGGCGACGCCGTCTACGCGAAGAACCTAAACGGAGACCCATTATGGATACCAGCAATCATAACACAGCTAACAGGTCCACACTCGTACCGGCTACAAACAACCGATGGACGAGCGTGGAAACGCCACATCGATCAATTAAGATCGAGGACCACCACACAAGACACCACCGACACGCAACCAAGCAAAACCAACCCCCTCAACACAAACCAAGAGGGGAGGGGATACCCAGGGATCCAAAACCCAGAAAAAAGAAACCAGCCATACTCACCTGCAAGCAGCCAGCACGAAACCTCGCCAGGAAGAGACAGCCAGGCCAGCTCAACCAACCTGGGAAGACCGAGCGGGAGTGGTGAAACCCGCAGCTCAACCAGGTCCAGTAGGCAAAGACGGAGCCCCGCCTACCCACAGGACTACGCTACGTAGGACTGAACCAAGAGGGGAGGGGTGTTCTGTCCCCTCATTTGAATTCTTGAGATCCCCGCGCTTTGATTGGCCAAAGCGCGGGGCGATCGGATTGGCTAGGCGAGCCGCGCCGATTGGCTCACTGAGGATCTCCCGTGATTGGTCGATTTGAATCGCGGGAGATTCAAAGCGGTGCCATTGGCCGCGGCCGCCGCGGCTTGGAAATAAAAAGCCGCAAAGTTTTCCTTTAGCCCCAGTTCGATTCCTGACTAAATAAAAGAGCTTGATACAAAGTCACCGACTCCTGGCTTCCTTCCACGCGGACATAACAGATAGATAGATAGATAGATAGATAGATAGATAGATAGATAGATAGATAGATAGATAGATAGATAGATAACAGTTAACAGATAATAGATGGATGGATTGATGGATGGATGGATAGATAGATAGAGGATGGATGGATGGATAGATAGATAATGGATGGATAGATAGATAGATAGATAGATAGATAGATAGATAGATAGATAGATAATAGATATAATAGATAACAGATAACAGATAACAGATAATGGATGGATGGATGGATGGATGGATGGATAGATAGATAGATAGATAGATAGATAGATAGATAGATAGATAGATAGATAGATAGATAGGCAGGTCAGCAGATAGGCAGGCAGAAAGAGAGAGAGAGAGAGAGAGAGGCACTATCTATCTATCATCTATTGCATGCATTGTCCCAAAGGTGCTTTTTCAAGAGCCAACTGGACTTTCTGGTTTTTCTTTGAAGACATTTCACTTGTCATTCAAGAAGCTTATTCACTGAAGAAGCTTCTTGGACGAGAAGTGAAACATCTTCTAAGAAAAACCAGAAAGTTCCGTTGCTTCTTGAAAAAAGCACCTTTGAGACAACCATGACCTGGATGACTGAAAATCTCCATAGACATATTGCATACCTTGTTTCATTATTTTATTTTTATTTGCTTAATGTACCCCGGTTCGTATTGACAAGTTTTCATTTAATAATTATGATAGCCTCCCACAAAAGCTTCTGTACTTGACACAATTGTCAGTTGTGTGACTTTCCCATGGTGTTTTCTGTTTCTTAATAATGAAGCCCAAAAGCTGGGGATTAAGAAGAAGAGTGTTGTCATTCCTTTTTAACCTGATAATGTAATTCTGTGCTATGAAGCCAAGTCCTGAAAATGTAACTCCTGGAAACACAACACCATGCATAGAAATTCTTGGAACACCAGAACAGGTGAAGGGATCATTCTGTGCAGAAGAATATCAAGAACACTATCAAGAAAAAGATGAGTGAAGCACCATCTTCCAAAGTGATAACAGGCTGGCAAAGGAAATGGATGAGGCTGAACTGATCATTAAAAAACAGAGATTTTTGTGTGTTTCTTGGAATGTGAATCTTAAAAATAAATAAATAAATAAAATTCATCACGGAATTCATCAAGCCTGAAAGCCCAGGGTATCCACCAAGACAGGATGCAGAAGTATGTGTTTGATGAGTTCATTGGAAGGGAATAATTGAACTCCCTTCATCACTGAAAAGATATATTATAGTAGAAAAATGGTATCAATGAATGGTAATTAATGAATGCCTGTAAGAGATTCTCAGTCATCCAGGTCTATACAATTTGGGATAAACACCCTTTGAATGGTGTGGGAGCAGGAATGGATTTCCAGAGGAAAAATTGCAGACTGCAGGAACAGGAACACTCTTCAGTTGACCCTGAGGACACAGTTAAACCTCCAAGTGCTTCAATGACCCTCTAAAAGGATGCAAATGACCAGTTGACTGCAAGGAATATAAATCCTTCCATTCCCCACTATCCTGTCAGAGCTGAAGAAGCTTCTTGGATGAGAAGCAAAATATCTTCAAAGAAAAGACAAGAAAGTCCAGTTGACTCCTGAAAAAGCACCTTTGGTATAATTAATGAATGACACTTATTTGAGAAAGGTGTGTACAAAATGCACAGCAGTGCCCTTCCATTTTTTTTTTTCATTTTAGTTGCAAGCTGATGCAAAACTGAAAACCAATTCTGAGAGTTGAGGTCCACAGGCTGTGAAGTCACCATAGTTGCCCAATTCCTGCCCTAACCCTTATAGAGAGATATTAATAAACCCCACTGGTCCAGAGTCTAATGCTTTTGTGACTCTTTTGAATCTGGGTCAATCTAAAATTGGGTACATTTTTTTAAAAAAAGAACCCTTGAGAAGTTTTGATTGCATCATATATCACAAAGGAAAAAAAAAATTCCAAGAAGTTCAAAAGATAGATTGGCAGGTCTGTTTGTGGCTTGGCTCAGAAGAAATGGAAGATTATGTTTGGAGGGCAGCAGCTCTGGGAATATCCATGGACTTTAATTTCAGCTCTTTAATTTCTTGAGCCAAATAGAATAGAATACAATATAATTCTTTATTGGCCAAGTGTGATTGGACACAAATTGAATTTGTCTTGGTGCAAATGCTCTCAGTGTACATAAAAGAAAAGATACATTAATCAACAGTTGAGAATCATAAGGCACAACACTTAATAATAATCATAGAGTACAATAAGCAATCAAATCATACTAGGAAACAGTCAATATAAATCCTAAGGATACAAGCAACAAAGTTACAGTCATACAGTCAGAAGTGGGAGGGGATGGGTGATAAGGAGAGATGAGAAGATTAATAGTAATAGTAGTGCAAACTTTGTAAATAGTTGAACAGTGTTGAGGGAATTATTTGCATAGCAGTGTGATGGCATTCAGGGAAAAAATGTCCTTGTGTCTAGTTGTTTGGTGTGCAGTGCTCTATAGCATCGTTTTGAGGGAAGGAGTTGAAACAGTTTATGTCCAGAATGTGAGGGGTCTGTAAATATTTTCACAGCCCTCTTTTTGACTCGTGCACTATACAGGTGTCATACTCAATCATGCTCATGTCCTATCAGCAAGCACAGCAATGCTAATGGCCAAATTTTGAAAACTGAGGGAGGAGATTCTGATTCTCAGGTGTTCTTTTTGTGCTAGCAATGGGTAATACTAGAGACAGCAAATAGGAAGTGAATTTTTCTCGCTCAGTTTCCACAGCCTTGTTTGTATTCATCTTCTGTCAGAAAGCTGTCAAAACATGTGTTATGGCCCAAATCCTGTGACAGAACACATTCCCTCAAACACTTAGCTGAAATAGGTAGTCCTTGACTTACAATTATCCATTTAGTGACAATTGACAGTCATGATGCCATAAAAAATGTGACTTACAATTGATCCTCACACTTATGACTGGTAGCATCCCTGCAATCATGTCATCAAACTTCAGGCATTTTGTAAGTGGCCTGTATTGACAAAGATCACAGCATCCCAACAAGCAAAGTCAATAGGGGTAGACAGATTCGCTTAATGACTGTGATCCATTTATAACTGCAGTGATTCACTTAACAATGGGGCAAAAAAGGTTGTAAAATTGGGTGTGACTCTCTTAAATTAGAACTGCCACACTGAGCAACAGAAATTATAGTTGTGACTCCAGAATAGAATAGAATAGAATAGAATAGAATAGAATAGAATAGAATAGAATAGAATAGAATAGAATTCTTTATTGGCCAAGTGTGATTGGACACACAAGGAATTTGTCTTGGTGCAAATGCTCTCAGTGTACACAAAAGAAAAGATACATTCATCAACAGTCGAAAATCATAAGGTACAACACTTAATGATAGTCATAGGGTATAATCAACAATCAAATCATACTGGGAAACAGTCAATATAAATCCTAAGGATACAAGCAACAAAGTTACAGTCATACAGTCACAAGTGGGAGGAGATGGATGATAAGGAGCAATGAGAAGATTAATAGTAATGGTAATGGAGACTTTATAAATAGTTGAACAGTGTTGAGGGAATTATTTGTATAGCAGAGTGATGACATTCGGGGAAAAAACTGTTCTTGTGTCTAGTTGTTCTGGTGTGCAGTGCTCTATAGCGTCATTTTGAGGGAAGGAGTTTTTTTGGAACTGATTCATTTAGATTATATATCAGAGTCAGCCAGTCTGGTTTACAGGTTAAAAAAAAGGTACTTAAAACCAAATTTATCTATTCTTTTGTTTTGCTTCGGGACCTCCATGAAGCTATAGTCCTGATTTGTTTCTGTGGAGCTATCAAAAAGATTTTTTTTTTTAAAAAAAAAAAAGGCTATAATTACTTGTATAAAATACCACAGTGCCTAAGGATTTGAAAGCAGTAGTGCTTCACAGCACTAGTGCTTCATAGTGCTTCACAGCACTCTCTATGTGGTTTACAATGTTAGCATATTGCCCCCAGCAATCTGGGTCCTTATTTTACCAACCTCGGAAGGATGGAAGGCTGAGTTAACCTTGAACCCTATCAGGATTGAACTCCAAGGCTGTGGGCAGAGTTTGCTTGCAATCCTGCATTTTGACCACTGCACCACATGGTGAATAGAATAGAATAGAATAGAATAGAATAGAATAGAATAGAATAGAATAGAATAGAATAGAATAGAATAGAATAATGTATTGGCCAGGTGTTATTGGACACACAAGGAATTTGTCTTCGGTGCATAAGCTCTATTGTGCATAAAAGCTGTAAGTGAAAAATCATGATTCTTGTGTCCGCGAAATGATGCCAGGAGTCAGTGACTTCAATTCAAGCTCTTTTATTAAAAGTTGGAACCGAACTGGCGTAAAGGAAAAAGCCCGCGGCTTTTATACCTTTAGCCGCGGCGGCCGCGGCCAATGGCACCACTTTGAATCTCCCGCGATCCGAATGGACCAATCGCGGGAGATTCTCAGTGAGCCAATCGGCGCGGCTCGCCTGACCAATCGGAGAGCCCCGCGCTTTGGTCAATCAAAGCGCGGGGATCTCAAGAATGCTAATTAAGGACAGAACACCCCTCCCCTCTTGGTTCAGTCCTTACGTCGCGTAGTCACGTAGGTAGGCGGGGCTCCGTCTGAGCCTACTGGACCTGCGCAGCTCAGTCGTAGGTTGGATCCCGGCCGGTTCGGTCGGGATCTCTGCTGCTCCTGCTGCCGTCGTGGGAACCGGCTGGTCGGTCGGGCCGGGCCGCTCTCCGTAGCTCCCTCCTGGGCCTCCCGGGTTGGTTGAGCTGCGGGTTTCGCCGCTCCCGCTCGGTCTTTCCGGGTCGGTGGAGCAGGCCTGGCTGTCTCTTCCTGGCGAGGGGTCGTGATGGCTGCTTTCCGGTAAGTACGGCTGGTTTATTCTTCTTTGGTTTTGGTTCCCTGGGTATTCCCTCCCCCCTTGGTTTGTGTTGTGGGGTTTGGTTTCGCCTGTTTGTGCGTCGGTGATTTCTTGGTTGGTAGTCCTCGACCTTAGTTGGTCGATGTGGCATTTCCACGCTCGTCCGTCTGCTGTTTGTAGCCGGTACGAGTGTGGGCCTGTTATTTGTGTGATGACGGCTGGTATCCATAGTGGGTCTTCCATCAGGTTTCTCGCGTATACGGGGTCGCCGGGTGCAAAGCTTCGGTGTTTGCTGTTTGAGTCTGGGGGCTTCTCCGGGTTATACGTGGGGTGTAACCTGTCGAGTGGGGACCTTAGTTTCCTGCCCATTAATAGTTCAGCTGGGCTCTTATTTGTTGTGGTATTTGGGGTTATGTGTTGGGTGAAGAGTAGTTTGTTTATTTTCTCCTGGATCTCCCCGTGGTCTATTTTCCAGATGGTCTTCTTAGTAAATTGGACCATCCGTTCCGCCCTACCGTTTGCCGCTGGATGCGCCGGTGCTGTCAGCGCGTGGCGGATGTCCCTTTCCGCTAGGAATTTTTCGAATTCCAGCGAGGTGAATTGGGGCCCATTGTTGGAAACGACGACGTCTGGGAGGCCGTGTGTTGCAAAGAGTTTGCAGAGTTCCTTGATCACGGCCTCCATGGTTGTCGTCTTCATGTTGCTTACCTCCAGCCAGTTGGAGTAAGCGTCAACTGTTATGAGGAAGGTGTGTCCTTTTGTGGGCCCGGCGAAGTCTATGTGAATCCTAGACCAAGGTCCCCTTGGGGTTTCCCACTCTAGGACGGGTGCTGTGGGTGGGCTTGGCCTAGTTTCCTGGCATCGTTGGCACCTTGCTACCCAGGCCTCTATTTGTTTGTCCATCCCTGGCCACCAAGCGTAACTTCTGGCCAGGGCTTTAGTCCTAACGATGCCAGGGTGCCCCTCATGTAGCAGTTCCCTTGTAGCTTTTCTGGAATGACCACCCTATCCCCCCATAGTATGCACCCTTTTAATAGCGAGAGTTCCGTTTGGCGGTTTCGGAACGTTTTGACGGACTCGTCGTTGTCCCTTTCCGGCCACCCTTTCTCTACCCAATGCAACACCCGCGCCAGACGTTTGTCTTTATTAGTCTCTCGGGCAATGTCTGACGCGGTTATGGGCAGGTTGGGTAGAGTCTCTATGCTGAGGGTGGTCGTCGTGGGTGCTGGGTCGGTGTCAGGTTCCGGTAGCGGCGAGCAGCTTAAGGCGTCTGCATGGGAGATCGTCTTACCTGGTCTGTGTATGAGTCCGTAGTTGTAGGCTGCCAGGAACTCAGACCACCTTGTCATTCGGGGAGACAGAATGTTTGGGGTGGCCCGGTTTCCTGCAAGGATTCCCAGCAGAGGCTTGTGGTCGGTTATGATGGTGAAAGTCCGGCCGTAGAGATACTCGTGGAATCGTTTTATGGCGGCAACGATAGCCAGAACCTCTTTGTCCAGCTGGCTATAGTTCCGCTCCGGTTTGGTGAGGGTCCTTGAAAAGAATGCAATGGGTGCTTCTTTTCCGTCGGGGAGGGTATGGCTGAGGACAGCGCTGACGCCGAAGGGTGATGCGTCGCATGTGACAGCCAGAGGTAGGGTCTCGTTATATTGTATAAGAACAGTGTCCGAAGTGAGGAGGTCCTTTGTTCTTTGGAAGGCGGCTTGCTTGCGTTTCCCCCAAGTCCAGGTCGCCGCCTTGTCCAGGAGCCTATGCAAGGGCTCCGCCGCCGTCGCCTTTTGGGGCAGGAAAACATTGTAAAAGTTAAGTAGCCCCAGGAATGCCTGTAGTTCCGTCTTCGACTTGGGTGTGGGGGCTTCTTTGATGGCCTTGATTTTTTGGTTTGTGGGCTGAATGCTGTGACGGTCTAGGAGGTATCCCAGGAATTCTACCCGTTCCGTGCATAGCTGGCATTTCTCCCTCTTGACTTTTAGTCCGGTCTCTTTAAATTTTGTTAGGACCTCCCTTAGGCGACCCTCTAGTTCGGCTTGGTTGGCTGCCGACACTAGGACGTCATCGAAGTAAGGTACCACCCCCTTGATGCCTTGCAGTAGTCTTTCCATTAGGCTTTGGAATATTCCCGGTGCCACGCTGACTCCGAATTGGAGTCGGTTGCATTTAAATGCCCCCCGGTGGGTGACTATGGTTTGCGCTTCTGCTGTTTGCTCGTCGACTGGCAACTGTTGGTATGCCTGGGCGAGGTCGAGCTTGGCGAAAACTTTGCCCCCTCCCAGTGAGTGCAGTAGGTGTTGCACTACTGGGACGGGGTAGGCGCTTTGTTGTAGCGCGCCATTTAGGGTGGCCTTATAGTCCCCACAGATCCTCACTGACCCATCGGGCTTGATCGGGGTGACTATGGGGGTCTCCCACCGGGCGTGGTCTATGGGCTGTAGGACCCCTTGCTTGACGAGCTTGTCAATTTGCTCGTCTATCTTGGGTTTAAGTGCGAATGGCACCCGCCTTGGTTTCAGGCGTTTTGGGGGGACGTTTGGGTCTAGGTTGAAAGATATAAGGGGCCCTCGGTACTTGCCTAGGTTTCCGTCGAAGACCTCTTGGAATTCCCAGGCCAGTTGCTGCTCCCAGCTGTCGTCGGTGATGTGATCGACTCCTGTGAGTGCGATGTCGAGCGGGGCGAACCATTGCAGTCCCAGTAGGCTTGGGCGGTCGCGGTCGACGATTGTCAGGGGAAGTCTTTCGGTGTGCCCTTTATAGGTGATGTTGAAGTGTTTGGTTCCGACTACCGGGATGCGGTTTCCCTGGTAGTCCTTTACAATGAGTCTCTGGCTGTCTATGTTCCTCCTTTGGAGGGTAGGCACCAAGTGCTTTATTTCATGCCATGCAATCATGGAGAGGTAGGACCCGGAGTCCACCTCCTGCCTACCTCCACGTGGACCTTCCGGGCGTCATTGGCGATGGCGTGGCCGATGGTGACCGTCTGATGGGTCTCCTCTCTTCGCCGATTATCGCCGCCTCGTAGGGATCGTCCGTTCCGGTCCCATCTGTTGTCCGAGGGGCGATCTCTGGTGCGGGGTGGTGTGCTCTCTCTCCTCCGGTCGCTCTGGTCCCATCGTGCCGGGCTGCGATTCTTCTTTAGGCGGCAGACACGAGCGATGTGTCCCTTCTTGTCACAATGCCGGCAGATCGATTCGAAAAACCGGCATTCCGACCTGGGGTGGTCGCCGCCGCAACTGGCACAGTTGGTCCTCGACTTACGACCCCGCCGGTTCCGTGGGTCACGGCCTGTCTGGAGGCGATGGACGTCCTCCTCGTCGTCTGAAGTGCCCGATGCCAAATGGAAGTCGCCCTGGTGGGTGGTCGTCTCAGTTTGGGCCTCGGTCGACCTCGCCGGGTTGTTGTTTCCGCTGCGGTCCCCAGTGTTCGGTCTGCGCATGCGGTCGGCGGAAGTTCGGGTTGCTTCGGCGGCTGCGGCTGCGATGAGGGTGTCTGCTAGGCTGATGTTGCCCTTGGCCATCAGCCGGCTCTGGAGGACGGGGTCCCACAAACCGAGTACGATTCGGTCTTGCAGGGCATCGTTCAGGTTGTCGAATTCGCAGAGTCCCCCTAGGCTCCGCAGCTCGGCGACGAAGTCGCTGAAACTCTCACCCGACCTCTGGTCCCAACGGTAGAATTCGTTGCGTCAGATCAGGATGGGTACCTCTGCAGCGTAGTGCCGCCGAAGTATTGGCTCGAGGACGTCCCAGTCCATCGCGGTCGCATCGGTGGGTTTGGCAAGCGCCTTGGCCATCTTGAATACCTCGGTCCCGCAGTGGGTCAGGAAGACGGTGCGCTTCATGGGGCCGGTGGCGTCCTTCAGGTCGCTGCACTCGAGGAACATGCGGAATCGGTCGGAGTACGATTCCCAGTTCTCGGTGGCGGGGTTGAAGGGTGCGGGGGGTGCGATTTTCGCCATCGCGGTGGTTCGTCTGGCTTCCGTCGGACACGTGGTTCGGTTTAGGGTCTGGATCCCACCTTCGTCGCCAGTGTTGTGTCCGCGAAATGATGCCAGGAGTCGGTGACTTCAATTCAAGCTCTTTTATTAAAAGTTGGAACCGAACTGGCGTAAAGGAAAAAGCCCGCGGCTTTTATTCCTTTAGCCGCGGCGGCCGCGGCCAATGGCACTGCTCTAAATCTCCCGCAATCCGAATGGACCAATCGCGGGAGATTCTCAGCGAGCCAATCGGCGCGGCTCGCCTGACCAATCGGAGAGCCCCGCGCTTTGGCCAATCAAAGCGCGGGGATCTCAAGAATGCTAATTAAGGACAGAACAATGATCATAGTCATCATAAAAATACAGTGATGACAAAAACTGCGCTCATATTGTGGATTTTTGCAATCTGCTATCTTTAGTTATCCTTGTTGCTGTATCACATGGAGTAAAACAAAACCAGGAATTGAGAGAAACTAAGAACTTTATTAATGTTTGCATCATGGAGTTTGCTTCATTGCCACCTCAGGACCCCAGATTTGCCCATGTAACAGTTCTATTGCATGGCCTGCATTGGCTTTCAATTTCTTCCCAGGTACAATTTGAGGTGCTTGAATTATCGCCTTTAAAACCCTACAGAGTACAAGGCCGGGCTATCTGCAGGACCACCTTTCTGTAAGGAGATCTGCCCACCCTACTAGGTCAGATAGGGTGGGATTGCTCCTAATCCAGTGATGGGATTCAGCCGGTTTGCACTGGTTAAATCCCAACATCTGCAGGGGAATCTTTCTTTAAAACTAAGGTAACCAAGATAGTTCTTGGTCTACATCCACAATTGAGCCCAAGATGTCCATTGCTAAGTACAATGGCTGTTAAGTGAGTTTTGCCCCCATTTTGCAACCTTTGCAATAGTTGTTAAGTGAATCCCTACAGTTAAATTACTTGCTTTGCTAAACAATAACATGAGTTGCTTAAACAACTGCAGCAGTGAGTAAAATGAAGATCCAAATTATTGGCTGACTCTGTAAACTGCTTAGAAAGGGCTCTAAAGCACTATGAAGCAGTATATAAATTTAAGTACTATTGCTACTGTTATTCATGCAATTGCTATGGTTCCCTTGATATATGGTTTTGTGTTAAGAGAAGTGTCTCTCTTATTGGTTCATTATTACATTCATCATTTAATTTCTTTGTTGGATGTATTCAAGCAGAGACTAAATTCCTCTAGATCCATGATGACTAACCTATGGCACATGTGCCAAAGGTGGCATGCAGAGCCCTCTCTGTGAGCACATGAGCCCTCACCCTAGCTCAGCTCTGCCATGCATGCACACACACCTCCCACCAGCCGCACACGCCTCCCATTGGGTCTCTGCCACGCATGTGTAAGGAGTGGGACAGGGCGCATGCATGGGGATGCATGCACATGTGCAGCGGGTGCATGCACAGGGATGTGCAAAAATGCACGGGGGCAGCGCATGCATGGGGGACACACATGCATTGCATTTTGGGCACTTGGTGCCAAAAAGGTTAGCCATCACTCATCTAGATGTTTTAATTTGGTTTTGCAGGTTGGTTTATCTCCTTCATTTATCACCATAACTGAACACAAAACTTCGATTGCTAAGCAAGTCAACCGTTAAGTGAGTTTTGCCCCATTCTATGCCCTTTCTTGCTACAGCTGTTGAGTGAATAACTGCAGTTGTTAAGTTAGTAACATTCTTGTTAAGTGAGTCTGGCTTCCCCATTGACTTTGCCTGTAAGAAGGTTGCAAAAGATGATCCCATGCTCTTGGGACACAGCAACCATCATAAATAGGAGACAGTTGTCAAGTGTCCGAATTTTGATCACACGATGCTGCAATGGTTGTAAGGGTGAAAAATGGTCTTAAGTCACTTTTTTCAGTGCTGTTGTAGCTTCGAATGGTCATTAAACAAATGATTGTAAGTCAAGGACTTTCGTTATTTGAAAACAAGCAGGCCCTTTGGATCAACGCTGGCTATTTCTCTGCCTCAATGTTCCAGTTGGGATTCCTGCTTTTAGAAGCTGACTTTGTTCCCCACTTCCTTAGTGATCAATGAGCCTGTTTGTTGTGTCTTGAAAATCCTTACCTCTCCAACAATGTGCGTCTGCTTTGTGTTGCAAGCTATATAGAAATTAGAGGGGAGGGAAGAAAATTATCATGTTGACACTTGCAAGTAAATAGATATTCTTCTACTTACTCAAAACATACATTCGGCTTGCTTACAAATGGTACCCACGGCCCATTTAGTTTCATATCCATGCAACAATCATTCACAGTCTGCCTCCCAAGAGCAATATAAGAGTACAGACGGGGACTGGGTTGCCTAGCGACCAGTGGGCCATCAGGATGCTCAGATAAATCAAATCAGTGTAGCTCTAAGTATTCAAGCTTTCAGAAATAAAATCGGAATCTTGTCCGCAAATCCCCAGAGCTGCTCATTTCCCACCATCTCCTAAGAAAGATAGATTGGTGAGCTGCTGTTGTTATTGTCATGTAATTAAAGCACAGGGGTTTTTACGAAGTTACACAGGCAATACAAGGGGATCTTGGGCCACAAGGCATTTACAATCTAAATTAGACAACGGTTGTGTTTCTATAGCATGCTTAACTAAGTTATTGCTTTAGCTCATTTTCTGAGTTCGTACAATATAGGGAATAGGGAGGAATCCATACACACAATACTAGAACACACATATACAAAATTTAACCAAGGTCAAAACTAACCAAGTTCAGCATATGTTTTTTTTTTTTTTTTGTTAAGGATGTTGAATTTCATTGCTAAAGACAGCTAAAGAAGGGAGGGAAGTCAAGATATGTGGAGGTTAGATATCTGGCTATGAAATGCTAGATAATAACCCAAAGACAAGACCCTGATGGTGAGAAGGAGTGAAGGCAAAAGGCAAAGGGGACAGCAGGAGACAAGATGGTTAGACACTGTCATTGATGCAGTGAACATGAATTTGGACAAACTCTTGGGGCCGGGGAGCTGGCACGCTATGGTCCATGGGATCATGAACAGTTGGACATGACTTAGCGATGAACAATCACAAAATAAGAAAGGGTAGGGTTTGAGGAAGAGATTTAAAGAAGAGAGAAGTGATAGCATTCAGACTCAGCATTTGCACTACCACAATTGGACTGTTAGATGAAATGCTGGGACTTTTTAGCCTTAAGAAGATCTAAGTGCAAGAAACATGGAGTGGGGAAGGAGAACATGTGGAGGGGAACCTTCCTTAAAGTTCCTCCATCACTAACACCACCACTAGTCTTATTTCTCTCCTCCAAATCCTATGCAAAGGATGTGTTCCCTAAACTTGCAAAGTTACTTCTGTTTTAATCCAGCTTTATGTCAAGAGAATGCAGGCAAGTCTTATATTCAATGGTGTCTTTATCCTTGGACAGATAGGTTATGGTGAGCATAACTCAAACATACCAGCCTATCCTTATTTCTAAGATGTTTTGTAGCTTGAACAGCAATTTCTCGAAGCTTCTGTTTATTGCTGTCTATTTTTCTTGGAGAAGTGATTGGATGTTGTACCAGAATTGACTAGGTTTTGGAATTGCAGCCATGCTCCTGGCTGAGGGCTGGTAAATTAGAACAAAAAAATAATAGAACTAGAAGGGACCTTGAAGGTCTTCTAGTTCAATCCCCTACTGGAGCAGGAGACCTTATATCATTCTGGACAAATAGCTGTCCGGTTTCTTCTTGAAAACCTCCAGTAACGAAGCACAATCCACATTTTCTGGAGGCAAAGCCATTCCACTGATTAATTGTTTTCATTGTCATGAAGTTTCTCCTTCTCTCTATTCATAATTGCCCCATAGAATTTTGAGTTCAATTTTGAGCCCCTCTCCTGTCTCACTTAATGTAACATGCTAGGCCAGTGTTTCTCAACCATGGCAATTTTAAGACCGTTGCCAAAGTTGAGAAACATTACACTAGACTCTTATCTCACCCAATTAATCATGTTGCCTGAACCTTTGACTAAGTTCACATCAGGCAAGCCTAAAATGGAGCTGAATTCTTTCTAGTTCAACATAGGTGGGAACTGGGCCATCCCATTAAGCCCTAATGGTTTCTTCGAGCATAGCATGTTCTGTTATTTTCACTTAGCTTTAGCCTTTAATGTGCTGTTTGAACCCGTCCATTAAGTCTTCAGTATGGAGACTTTGAGTTATTACTGAGTTATTATTGTACAGAACTTGAGTCATCTCAGAAGCATTTCTATCATCTGGATATTTTAGGGTATTGTGGAGACCAAGGATTATTTCAAGTACAATGTCTGCCCAGACCTGATCACTCATTTTTATGACTTTAATTGAAAGATTGAAAAAAAATTCCCCTCTATCTCTTTTCTTTCGGGTTTGAGGTAGAATCATTAGTGCAAAAAGGAGAGGAGACAGACAGGAGAGAAGCACTGCCAATTTCTTCACTCTGTTGTTCCTTTTTCTTAAACTAGATTAGCCTTTCCTGGGTATAACATTTTGTCCCTTCATTTCTTGTGAATTTCTTGTGATGTAGAAAGACCCTTAATCTTGCAGCTGCATTTGCTACACCCCCTCCTCCTGGTGCTTTGATTACTGTGAGGCCCTTGAGTCTGCACAAAATCTGTGCTTTTAACCACATTGCCATTCCTCTGGCCATAAACCAAGTAATGATGGATCCAATTCAGAATGGCTCCTGATAAGGTGCTCCTTCATTTACCAACTTGCCTTCGCTACAGCTAGTTGCCTTAAACTGAAAATGCAGCTCTCAATGCCTCTTGACCACTATCAATTTGTCACAACTTGACTGTGCTACAGGTCTACAGATTAACAGAGTTGGAAGGGACTTTGTAGGTCATCTAGTCCAACCCTGTGACCCAAGCAGGAGACCCTACACCATTTCTGACAAATGGCAGTCCAATCTCTTCTTGAAAGCCTCCAGTGATGAAGCTCCCACAACTTCTGAAGGCAACTTCTGTTCCATTGGTTGATTGCTCTCCCTGTCAGAAAGTTTCTCCTTATTTCTAGGGAGAATCTCTCCTTGATCAGTTTCCATCCATTATTCCTTGTCTGGCCTACAGCTGCTTTAGAAAATAACTTGGCCCCTTCCCCTCTGTGGCAACCCCTCAAATATTGGAACACTCAGAGGTCGGATGTAAATATTTTTATTACCGGTTCTATGGGTGTGGCTAGGTGGGCATGGCTAGATGGGCATGGCTATGTGACTGGGTGGGCATGGCCTCTTTATTTTTGCAGCACACAAACCCCATGCTCCATTTTTGGCCTTCTGGGCCTCAGGGAAGCCTCCTGGTTGGGGCATTTTTGGTCCCAGGAGGCTTCCCTGAGGACCGAGAGGCCAAAAATGGAGCACGGGGGGGTGCACAGAACCCCCACCCCACCCCTTTTTGCCTCCTGGGCCTCAGGGAAGCCTCCTGGGTGAAGCAGTAAAACATTGAGGGGGGTCCTGGCATGGCTGATCGTCAGGAGGGAAAAAAAGAAATATCTCAAGGAGTAACTGGGCGGGGAGAATGCAGTCAGAGATGTCGGGCATGTGGTGCAATGTCACACATGCGCGATAAGGTCTGACTGGGTGGAGAGGGGCGGGGCCAGCCAGTGGAGCAATTTGCTGATTCTTTGAACCGCGCAGAATTGTAACAACCAGTTCTATAGAACCGGTCTGAACTGGTAGTATCCCACACTTGGGAACACTGCTATCATGTCTTCCCTGGTCCTTCTCTTCACCAGACTAGCAATACCCAGTTCTTGTAACCATTCGTGTAAGCATTCTGCTAATGGGGAAAAGACCTGGGATCAGGACAATTTCTCCACAGTTTTTTTTCCTTCTTCACAGCAGCCATGTTCTTTCTATTACGTGGCCTGTCACCAAAAGCACTGGGCCTGAACTGAGATCATTGAGAAAGGGAAAGAGAGAGAACTATCTACCTGATCAAACAGCCCATAAAGACGGGCCAGTCATCATATAATTTGGGGTGAGGATGGAGAGACCTGGAAGAACAATGGAGATTAGCAAAGGAGCCCAGAGATGAGATCTCTCTCCATATATTAGGCCTAAGCCAGTAGCTTTTGTTCAGTCCTTCTGACTTTTAGTGACCTGAAAGACATCATTCTATCAGGTCTGTCCATCTATAACTAATATGGATTCTTGTGAGCATCTCTTTCAGGGGTGGGCTGTTGCGGGTTTGGGAGATCCCTAGCTAAGATCCTGCACAATTCGGAGAATCCTCAAATCCCATTCTTGGCTAGCCCCTCCCCTCTCCCTTCCTCTCCCAGGAATCGCCCACGTGGCCCGTTTTGGATGCAGGTAAGTCATGGCTGCCAACTCTCACGCAATCAGCGTGAGACTCACGCAATTCAACCAGTTTTGACTGTCTCACTCTGATAAACAAAATCTCACGCTAAACCCCCAAAATCATGGAATGTACAAAAATATCCCTACATTCTCTGATTATATTCCGAATATTCCCTTTAGCTTAGGAGAAGGATGAGCTCCCAGCGCCGCCCCGCCCTGCCCAGCCACCCCACCGTGCCTCTTTTCCCGCCTTAATCCTTCTGCCGGCGTCCCGTAACTGTGCATGATGCTGATCATTAGCAAATCGCTTCAGGAAAGCGAAGAGCAAGATGCTTCTTCCCGCCCGGGGCGCTCGCAGCCACTTTGCCCCGCCCTCTCCCTCTCTGCAATGTCCTCCGGGACAAGCCAGCTGCCCTTTTCAAAGAAGGACACGAGGGGGCTGGCAAAGCCTCTTTTGCAGGCAACAGCCTCGGCCAGTAATAACCCTGGTAAGCAAAGCTGAATTGTCCGCTGCCAGAGATGTAATCCTGTCAGTCCTCCAACCTTTCTATTTTGCAAAAAAGCTGCCCAGCCCCTTTATAGATCAGCCTGGCGCGCTTCTCGCCTTGCTGGTTTGGGAAGACTCTTTTGGATCAGCTAAAAGAGAGCATAAGGCGTGTAAAGGGGTGGTAATAATAATTATAATAATAATAAAATTTAAAATAATAATAATTTTATTCAGAGTTGTGTTGGATCTCTTTTTTGGGGGGGGGGGTTGTCCCATTCTTTCTTGGTGTTCTTTCTGTCCTTTTTGCTTTTTTAAATGGTCTTTCTCCCCTGGGTCAGAAATCCAGCCAGAGAAAATAAAGAAACATCTTTGGTGCTTAAATGGAAGCCACTCCGTAATGGCTTTGTTTCAGAAGAAGGAATCACTTTTTCCTCTTTCTCCTTTGAGTTTAAATCCTAGGTCTCCATGCACCAGATCGACAGGACTGTACTACATTATTATCATATTTTCAAACCCTTAGATAAGGACTCAATAAGGACTTTTTTTGATGCCAGTAGGCTTCTCAGCCCCAAATTGGGATAGCCCTGACTCAACTAGAACATATTCTAATCTTAACACAATTTACCATCCAAAGAGCAGTAAGACCATTAAGTTCAGAATCTAAACTTACCCAATAAGTTTATAAATATTGTACGGCCGCACAGCAGGCCGCCACACCAGAAACCCGCTAAATTATTAGAGTTGACAGTTCATCTGTGATGAAGTGTAGTATTTAACCTGTGGCATTCAACTACTATTCCAGAGTTTCCTTGTGAATCAAGAACTGCACTTGCTGTATTTTTTAGTCTCTACCAGGGCTTTGTTTTGGTTCTATAGCTTCTATGATGAAAGCTAGGGCCAAGCTTCAGAATACAGTAGATGAGTTTTACAGTTAACAATATGTATATTTATATGAAGCACTCATTATTCGATTAAATGTTTAGTTTATACATGTCTGAAATTATGAACCCCTATTTCAGTCAACAAGTTAGTATATAATTAAAGACTGAGACTATAGCATTTGATATTGGCATGTAGTATGGTATTTGATACAGAAAGAAGAATACCCATTGATGTATTTGCATTATCTCTGTAGTTGTTTCGGGTTTTTTGTCTTTTTGTTGCACATTGAATTCATCCTATAGTGGTCTATAGTACATCACTAAGCTAATAAAGTCAGTTGAGGTAGAATACTGCAGTTACAAGTCAGGAACTTCAATTATTCATGGTCAGTGAACTGCATTATTAATATCTTACAAATCCGGTTCAAGTACATTGGTGCTGCTTGCATGTATGTATGTATGTATATGTCCAAATCATGACTAAAGTATGCATCAGATTGCACCATTTAAAATGTAAAATTGTCAAAGCTCCCTACCATGGAAGGGGGGACACCCCCCTTCCACACCATCCCCCCCTCGGTCGCTCCGCTCCCTCGCAGTGTCTCACTCCGAACTATCACTCAAGGTTGGCAGCCCTGGGTAAGTGCAGAGTGTGCATGGAGGCTAAAAAACGGGCCTCCTAGAAATTCGGGAAGACTGGAAATGGGCCCATTTCTGGCTTTTAGAGAGCTTCCGGAGCCCAGGGAGGCTGTTTTCACCTTCCCAGGGGCTCAAGGAAAGCTTCAAGAGCCCAGGGAGGGCAAAAATGCCCCCCCCCCATGGTGCACGAGGCTGACTAGGCCACACCCATCCACCCATCCACCTGCTAAATTTTTTTTTTTTTCAACAAATTTTATTAATTTTACAGAAAACACAATAAACAACACTAAAAGATCTTTTCTGAAGGTTGTCTGATCCCGGGTTGAAACTCTTCACACAGACACAGATTCAAACATCATATTCACTTCATATATCCTTCCATATCTTATTATCATTTTCTTTTTTATATATATATATAAACCATTTTTATCAATTTTATATAAACAATGCACAAGGCATAACAGCTTATAAGTTCTTTTCTAAGAAAAAATAATAAAAGAAGAAAACCAATAGAACATAACAATTCCAAATTATAGTATCAATACTTTATCTATTTAACTTCATATCTTATCCCAACTTCTCCTTTTCATCCAAATTATTTCTTATTAATTAAATTTTTTTTGCCTTTTTTCAATATACAAAATCCAAAAAAAAAAACATAACAAAACCTTTATATATCCTTTCATATCTTATTACCATTTTCAATAATATTCTTTGTCTGTTCTATTTCCAACTATCCATTCATCTTTTTTCTTTTATTATACTTCTCCTATACACCAATTGGAGTAACGTCTATAACTCATTAACCTAACTTAAAAGTACTTCATATAACAATTTTTCTTGGGATTCTGTTTAATAGATTCTAAAATTACACAATGAATTTTATACTCTAAATACACATATAAAAAACACAATCTTATGTACCCTCCAGAATCCCTCTTTTATCCTAAATTAAATTCACCCATTGTCTCTGAATAAACTTTTTTTCTTTAGATCTTGCTTCCCGCCATTGAGGCTTCTCCTCCACCCCTTTCTCTCTTGCTTATTCTTCTCCTTGCCCTTTTTACCCCTTTGTCTTTCCTCCTCCCTTTTCTTACTCCCTTTCCTTTGCTTTCTAACCTTGCCTCCACCTTTCCGCTCATTTTTCTCTTCTTTGGTTGTTTTTATAATTCTTAAAATCCCCTTTTTCTTATCCTTTTTCTCCTCCTCCCCGGAAAGAACCCATTGTTCATCAAAGATGGCTTCTTCTTCCTCTTCTTCTTTGTCCCAGTCCTTCTGCTGCGTAGTCAACTTTTCATAAGTACATAACGCCATTTCTAAGAATTGAAACAAAGTGCCCAAAGTATCTTCTTTTTTATATTTTTGATATTCAGTCTTTAGTTCATCCACAAGCGATGCCATTATGAAAAGAGAAACTTTTCCCAAAACAACCACAAATATTTTTAATCAAAAATAATTCAAAAAAAAAATTCCAAAAATTAATACTTTTCTTCCTTCTTCTCTTTCTCTTTCTGGGGTTAATGTTTAATCAAAGAGGTCCAATTACCATATACCTTTCTTTGGGATTCTAGGCAATCTCCTCCTTTTTTTTGCTGCTCCAATTTTTTTTCTGCTCCAATTTTTTTTTTCTCTCCCTTCCCACTTGCAATATCAATTTTAAATAATCAGAAATCCATACCTCTAATAAGGGTTTTCCAATTTCTTAAGTTTTTCAATGTCCAGAAACCCTTTTGTCCCTTAGCTTCAACTTTCAGAATAATTCACTTTCAATGTCCAATATGTCCAAACATATCTGCTGTTTCCATGGGGTGGGAGAGTGAAGAAAAAAAAAGTTCCCTTTAACAGCTTCTCCGCCGCTTTCGATCTTCTTAGGGATACAATGTATCCTCCAGCAATTCAAACAGCTCAGTTCCAACAAATTTGAAAGATGTTACTTGACCCGGCTCAGACAGCACTTTCACTCTTCTTACTTCCTCCAGCACAATTTTACCCAGTTGCTGGCTTCTTCGTGGCGGCCATTGCTGACCGCCGCTCCACCGCCTTGGGAAAAAGGGGTTTTCCTGGAGGAGGAGGAGGTCTGCGACACCCCCAACCCCCTGTCTGACTCCTCTCTCTCTTCAGCTGTCCCTACAGGGCAGCCATATCCCCCTGACCCATCTGGATCGGGGGTACCTCGGCGGCTAGCACAGCAGGAATCGCGAGCTGTCACGAATTCCTGCTGCCCCGAAGCCACGCGAAACCGGAAACCCTCGCTAAAATTTTTGAAGACTACCCCTGATCTCCTTGTGCTGTCAATGAAGCTACCATGCCTCCTTGTCTTTCACTGACCTCTGTCTTGGAGGCATTCAAGCTTTCAAAGTCTAGGCTCTTTTGTCAGTGCCTCCTGCCTTGCAACCTTTAAGCTTATGGAAACTTAACTAGGGGAGCTATAGACTGGCAGACCCTCATTTTTATTTTTATTTTTGGCAGTCTGAGCTCGGTGGAAGAGAGGAGGAGATGAGCCACAGCAGGACAATGAAGGGCAATGACCTGTCAGCTTGATGAGTCAAAAAGTGCACAGGCCTGGGATGAAAACACTGTGGAGATTAAACCTGCCCTCCACCTGTGCTGAACTAATGTGAATGCTCCCAAGACAAACTGCTTTGGAAGTGTATTTTTTTTTCCTCCCTCATAAGATATTTGAACAGCTGAACAGATTGTTCAGTAAAAGTTTTTTTTATATATATTCCTTTTAAAGTCACTGGTGCCAGGAAGTGGGGAAGAAAGAGAAGATAATTATAAGTGGAAACCTGAAGTTTTGATCAGATTGTATACGGAATAGAAAGGCTTTGCTCTGCCAGGCACATATTTAAAGGTGGCCTGGTTTGTGTCTTCCCCTCCTCTTTTACAAAGCTGCAGTCAGCATGATCTCCCCTGTTATTATATATTGTGTGACATGTTTGAGCAGCCAAATTGAAGTGCATAATTACAGGTGCCAGACAGAAGGAATTAAAAAAAAGAGCCTACCTCACCTCCCTCCTTTAAAACAAGCCCTGCTACAAAGTAAAATGGGTGAATGGGAAGGAATTACATGTTAAACTGAATAAAAACATATAAATGAGCTGTTAAAAAATGAGATTACAGAAGGTTGGGGAAGGTGGGTGGAAAATAAAAGAAGAGGTTGGGAGAGGAAGAATAATAGCTTTTAAAATGGAGAGGCAACTGAAGTGAGTATATAAAGGGGTTGAATTGAGTTTTGAAAGCATTTTAGTATATCAGCTAATACAAATAGAGCCCACTGGGGTGAAAAGTTGGTGGTAGCACACCTGCTTTGCACAGTCAGTTAGCTACAAAGTGTGGTATTTATTGGATTATCTAGCAGGTGGCAAAGGGAGCATCGCTCTTAAGTAATTCAGTAACACAGATGACAAAATGAAGGCTTTGGTTCACATGTAACAGCCAACCGCCTTTGACCAAAATTGCTCCAACTGGCTTCAGGGCTTTCCACTACTTTTAATCAGGAAGCACAAGAAAATTGTAACACAAGTCTAAAATATGCTCAAGAGGCAAAAGAAAAAAAAATGAACAACAGAAATTCAGGAGAAAAATGAAAAATCCTAACATTACACAAATGTCTTAAATGTCCTGTGTGTAATATGCTCTGTGAGCTTGGTTGTTTTCTTGCAGACGTTTCATTACCCAACTAGGTAATATCATCAGTGCAAAAGGGAGTGGGGGTTTATAAAAGCAAAAAAAAAAAAAAAAAAATTCAATTCCCTTCTAGCACTGATGATGTTATCTAGTAGGGTAATGAAATGTCTGCAAGAAAATAACCACGCTCACAGAGTTCAAAGGACCCCCACAGTCCAACGCTGAGCAAAAAATATTTTCTTCTGTCAATACTGTGCAGAATCTTTTGTCCCTTGTCTTCCCCAAATGCTAGGTGTGATCTATGACCACCACAAAATCACCTTTTCTGCTCTACAAAGCTGTCGTTAAATGGAGAAGATAATCCTAGGGCCTAGGCGAAAGGTACAGTTTGTTTTGGCATAAGGAAGAGCCCTTCTATTTCTAAATCCTGCTAAGCTCCACATAAATTAACATGGGCATCTGCAGAAGAGAGGGATTCAAAATCTGCAACAGCACTAGTACAAAGTACCACCCCTTTTGCTGTGGAAGTACCGCCCCCTTTTGCTGTGGAAGTACCGCCCCTTTTTGCTGTGGAAGTACCGCCCCTTTTTGCTGTGGAAGTACCGCCCCTTTTGGTGTGGAAGTACCACCCCTTTTGGACATTTGTTTACCACATATCTCCAAAAAGATGGAGCTGCAGCAATAGTTGTGAGCTTGCCATCACAGTTGATATAATAGCTTAGTGATCCTGTGGGATGCTTGGTGCTCTCTGAGCTTGATGGTTTTGTTTCAGATTTTTCATTATCAAACTACAGTACAGGTAGTCCATTTAGTGACCATTCAAGGTTACAATGGCACTGAAAAAGGGACCTATGACCGATTTTCATACTTACAACTGTTGCAACATCCCCATGGTCACATGATCAAAATCCCAGGTTTCTGGAAACCACTCCATAGCTAACTTAACTACCGCAGCATTTGCTCAGTGACCATAGTGTTTGCTCTACGATCACAGCAGTCAGTATACAACCTTTGTGTTTGCTTAACGACCACTACAAAAAGTCATATAAACCAGGCCTTGGTCATGCAGTGACCCCCACTTAAGACCATCATGACCATAGTTGCCAGACCCCATTACAGTCCTAAAGAGAGGATTTACATGTATTCCCACAAGATCCTCATAATATTCAAGGTTAGATTAACCCACTCGTATCCTGCTCTATTTCAACTTAAAAATTGAGAAAATGGGAAATTGGGTAATAGAAAATGTATTTATCTGAAAACAACGTGATTCTTTAAAGTGAGTAAGCCTCTGCTGGATTTCTTTCAAGCAAAAGAGATTATTTATTATGCTAACAGTTTCTCCTTTGACAGCATTAAGATAATGTGCTGACTAAGGGTAGTATAATATTTGCAGGGACAGCCAGGATTCTCAGCCAGGTGCTGGTTATTTTCATAAAGTTCTGCATCTAGCAGGAGCAAAGTACTTCAGGGACAGTTGTTGAAAGAAATATCCATCTGGATTCAGTTCCAAATGGGGAGTAAGATACTGGAAACACGGAAGCTGTTTGGAAAGATGGTTTAATGGTGGACAAGACCACATGGTTTGAAATCCTGGGACAAACTGAGCACATGGCTGAGAGAGAGAGAGAAAGGTTTGTACCCTCTCTTGGACTTTGAACTTGCTTCCTATTCCTGTGAAAGAAATGTATTCTGATTGGTTGTCAGACTCCCATGGGGCCATGCAGGGGTAACTTTGTAGGTTGTCTTGAGTTCCAGGCTTGGTTGAATCTTGCTGGGTGATGCAATCTTCCCAGGTGTCATGTGGTGAGATGGGTAGAGGGCTAATCCTATTATGTCTTGAGGGTGAAGGTCTTTTGTCTTGTAGATAGGTTGGCCCAGTCTTTCTGGGGCTATTAACAAAGATGGAGGCTGCTTTCCAAGAGTATGTTTCTCCTTTTCTCATCCAGGGAGGTATAATATTCTGCCTTTTTAATATTTCCTAGAATATTTCATTCTTCCAGGAGAGAGTGGGTGCTAGCTTTCTACACAGCCATACCAACTGCCCAGCCAATTCAGTCCTGCAGGTTGGGTCCTCCTGATTACTTTGGTTGAACAATCTCATCAGGGCACCAAAATCATCCTGTCATAGCCCCATCAGAGCCCAGTTTGGAGGAGCAGGAGTTGGAACTGGGACCGTCTTACAGGGAAGGCATGTCTTCCTTCATATGTTGGAGATGCCAGGGGTGTCAACCCTGAAGTTGCTGGATCAATTGCTGCACTTTGCCTTGATTGGACTTATAGTTATAGTTTTTGTTGACCATGTTTTGGTCTTGATTCTCTGCAGCCAAAGACTGTTCCTGGGAGAGTTTTTCTCCACCCAGAAAGTAACCAGGACATTGGGGGCAAAGTTGGAGCTAGTAAAGAGACTCCTACTGATTTTCTGACTGTGTTGCCTTTTTGCTATGCCCTGGCTCATCACAGGTGGGATTCTGCCAGTTTGGATTGGTTTGGGTGAACCCCTTGCTCCAAAGATCAGCTGTCTCCAAACTGGTTTGCTGTGATGATCATGTGGGGCCACCCACTCACCCCTGTGCAGAACTGACCTTTATCGTCCCAGCTGATCAGCATGGAAGAGCGGATTGCCGTTCCTCAGCTGTGTTACTCCCTGAAGTAACATAATAGATAAAGACTTTTGCATTGTGTTGATGCACATGAATCGCATGATCACCGAACCAATTGTTATACCGACAGCAACCCACCCTTGGGCTCGAGTAGAGCTTCCTGCCATTTGTGTGGCTCAGTTCTGAATAGGCCACAGACCGATAGTGGGCCACAGCCTGTGGGTGGGGGACCCATGACCTAGAGCAGGGGTGTCAAACTCCTGGCCTGCGGGCTGGATGTGTCACGTGCTGGCCACACCTGGTTTAGCAAAGGGGAAAAAGTCTGATACGTCATGTTGACACCACTGTGACAACACGAGTTTAACATCCCTGTCCTAGAGGATCCATGACTGAATTTTCATCAGTAAAAAAAATGAGGTAAACATATCAAGAAGAAGGATATTGCACATAGGGAAAACAAGTGTAACAGGCCCCAAGAATGACACTGGAATTATTTCTGAGTAGGTTTTTTTTTTACTGTTCTTCACCTGGCAGTCCAAACTACATACCACCACAAAGAGTTATACCATTATTAGTTAGAGTTGTATACCATTCCCCAGTGCTTTACAGCACTCTCTGAGCCATTTACAGAGTCGGCATACGGCCTCCAACAATCTGGCTCTTCATTTTACTGACCTCAGAAGGATGAAAGGCTGTGTCAACCTTGAGCCAGCCAGGATCAAACTCCTGGCAGAGGGTAAAGTTAGCCTGCAATACTGCATTCTAATCACTACACCACCATGGGTATAATCAGTTTATTTGGGATGTGGTCAGAGTAAAAAGTGAGCATGTACTAATTCTGTTTTAACCCTATGTTTCTTAAAACTTGCCTACTTTTCACCCTTAAATTGATTTTGGCTTATCTCTTCTAATCTCCAAACTGCTCCCCTTTATTTTTTAGCCAAGTTGCCTATTATCAGCAGCCTTTGTGAATCTGAATTTATTTTTGGGCATGCTGTCATTGGGCTCACCCAGCACTCTAGCAAATGCCAAAATGCTAATTCTGTTTGGCTGATATCCATTAATTTGTCTTAGCAGTCCAGATATGCAATTCCAATAACCTCCTTCTCAAGGCATGGAAGCAGATTGGATAATCCTGCCAAATAGCATCTGAATTTAAGCAGCTAATGAAGTCAAGGACTTGTTTTAGTTTTCAGTGGGAGGGGATGGAGGGTGGCGTTGACATGAGAGTTACCACTGCTACCCCCAGAATCTGCTGCTGGAGATGGCTGTCTCACTCTGCCCGATGTTAGGGCCAGTTCCAGTTACTTAGCTATTGAATGGCATACGACTAGGATTTGGGGGTAAGAAATGGTATGTGAGAATGATCACCATCCTTCAGTTCAGCGTTTCTCAACCTTGGCAGTTTGGAAATAGATGATTAAGGGGCTGAAGGCTAAAAAATATGAAGAATGGTTGTAGGAAGTCGGTTTGTCTAGTCTAGCAAAAAGGACTAAGGGTGACATGATAGCAGTTTTCCAATATTTAAGGGGCTGCCACAAAGAAGAGGAGAGTCAAGCTATTCTGCAAAGCACCAGAAGGCAGGACAAGAAATAATGGATGGAAACTAATCAAGGAGAGAAGCAACCTGGAATTAAGGAGAAACTTCCAAACAATAAGAACAATTAATCACTCCCAGAATTCCTGAGCCAGGCTGCCAAATAGAGTTAGCATTGTAAAGACTTGAGAATACAGCATGGAGAGAATTTTTTTTGTGTGTTCTCCACCCCGTAACATCTGGATCAGAGGTCGTCTTCAGCAGGTTCTGACCAGTTCTGGAGAACCAATAACGAAAATTTTGAGTAGTTCAGAGAACCAGAAAATGCCACCCCTGACTGGCCCCGCCCCCATCTATTCTCTGCCTTCCAAGTCCCAACCTGATTGGCTGGGTCTTCTCTTGTTGCCCTAGACATGAGAATGGAGCTGGAAAGCAGGTTAGTGGGGTGGGGAGGGAATGGGGATTTTACAATGTCCTTCCTCCAGGAGTTGGGTGGAAATAAAGATTTTGCAGTATATCCTTTCCCTGTCACACCCACCATGCCACGCCCAGCAAGCCACACCCACCCACCAAGACACGCCCACAGAACCAGTTGTAAAAATATTTGAATCCTACCACTGATCTGGATTGGCTCACTTGTCTTCTTCCTGGCTCTTTTCCTACTCAGTGACTCTGTAGGAGATATTTATCTGCACACAGAAACATAGCAACTTTTGCTTATTCTTCCAAGAACAGAAAATCTCATGTACAAGAAATCTTTGAAGCCAGTCATAAAGTTGGTGATACGTCTCATGAATACATGGAAACCTCTGAGTATTTATGCTCCTCAAAGGAGCAGCTGATGTGGCCCGTTGGGGCTGAGAGTTCACAAAAGGCGCTCAACTCTGTACTTATCAAAACACCGTTTCTGTGTTCACATCACATACTCTGCCCAAATATGAGAGGCTTCTGAAGCAAGGGTCAAAAAAAAAAAAAAGAGTCAAGTTGGCCATCAGGGCAGTGAGATTGAAGATCTAACCTTTTTTTTATAGATGTGTTGGTGTTGCATTCACAGAAAAAGAGACGTGGCTTTGATCACATGGCTACAACTTTCATCTTGATATTTCTGACCCTTCCACCTGTGAGACAAGGCTGAAACTCCCATCCCTAAAGTTGAAGCAAAAATATAATGAGGGCAGAAAAAAAGCCAGGAAACGATCCTTTAGGGCAGGGGTAGGTGTTCCGAACTAAGCAAACTCGTTAGCTTGCAATTCTAATAGTTTTCCTTCCACAACAGGCTCGTAAACCTGCACTTCTGATTGGCCCGCTAATAGCGGATCGTGATTGCTTGTTTTGGCTGATCTGATTGGCTGATAGCAGGTCGCCGCTGATTGGACGCTTCCCAGCGTGGCAAACTTAAATCATTGGTTGTTGTGACAGCCGCCAGCTCTATAAAAGGAGCTGCTGCTGCCCACGTTTTTCGCTCTGTTCTGAAGTCACTAATAAAGAGTTAAAGTCACTATTCAATGCCTTGTCTCCGTTCTTGCGCCCACTCTCCCAGATCTAACACTGGCGACGAGGATGGGATGCGGAGACGATAGAGCTGACTGAACACTCACTGAATGCTAACAGAGCATGTGGCTGAGAGCGCACCAATAGCGGCAGAATGACCAGCGGTGCCATACTACCCGCTCCATTTGATCCAGCTAACGAAGACTGGGACTCGTATATGGACAGGTTTCAGATGTTCCTGGAAACCAACAACCTGAAGGATGCTACGCCTGGCAAGAAACGAGCTGTATTCCTGACCCATTGCAGACCTGCCGTTTTTAAGATGGCAAAGGCACTCACTAAACCAGCAGAAGTCAAGACGATGGACTGGGACAACCTCGCCCCAATCCTCCAGGCCCATTATGCCCCAGCAGTGCCAACACTCATCAGGAGACACGAATTTTACCAGAGGGACCAACAGGAGAGCGAAAGTGTTGGAGACTTCATCACGGACCTCAGAAACCTGGGGGGACTCTGTGGCTTCACAAATCTAGAAGAAGCCATGAGAGATCGAATTGTTCTGGGTCTAAAAGACCCCACAACTCAGAGCAAGATTATGGCGAAGGGGGATATTGGCCTCGCAGATGTCATCGCTGATGCTACTGCAGCAGAAGCAACCAGGAAGTCAGCAGCTCAAATGCACCGAGTGAACGGATCGCACCGCCAACTCACCAGTGACACTACGTCCCTTTCTGAGAGGCACACAACGGCCACCCACCATGAAGACCTCAAATCCTCATCAGAAAGCAAGGAAGAAGAGGTCAACAGACTCAGGTCGGAGCACGATCAGCGAGACCAGCGGAATCATAAGCCCTCATATCAGTGTGCTGGATGCGGGGGAAACCACCCGCGGTCAGACTGCACATTCCTAGATGCACTCTGCCATTCCTGTGGAAAGAGGGGCCACATTGCAAAGGTCTGTAGAAGCAAGCGAGGGTCCAGCCCAAACTGAAGAGAAAATAATTTCTGGCAAACAACAGGCATCCCACCAGTAAATCGGGATTGCCCAAGCAACCAATGGAACCGCTACTGCAGAAATTGAGCACCAGCCACTTCTACCAGATGAGAAGAAGCACACCAAACCATCACCATTGGCCACGCTTCATCCCTTGATGCAAGAAAAATCCGAGTAAGGGTCACTATTGAGAATCAACCATGCATTATGGAAGTCGACTCCGGGTCTTCCCTTTCAATGGTCTCCTGGAAAACCCTTAAACAGCTGATCCCTGACATCCGTTGCCAGGACCTCAGCACTCAGAAAATTATATTAAAGGACTACCAAGGAAATAGGATCCCAATCGCCAGTTCCAGCCACGTCCAAGTCTCCTTCAAAGACCACACTGCAACCCTACCTCTTACCATCGTCGATAAAGATTGACCCAGCTTACTAGGTTTGCAGTAGTTCGTGCCACTAGGAATCGAACTGGCGGGCATCAACCAGACCGAAAGCGATGACTGGGAAGCGGCCCTCGTCCAGGAATTCCAGGAAGTTTTCACTGAGAAGCTAGGCAAGTACAAGAGATCCCCCATATCGTTTAATCTCTGCCCTGATATTGCGCCCATTCGCCTTAAGCCTCGTCGAGTGCCCTTTGCACTCAAACCAAAGATTGATGAACAATTGGACAAATTAATAGCCCAGGGCGTGTTGGAACTGATTGACCACGCCCGATGGGAGACCCCAATTGTAACCCCCATAAAACTTGATGGATCTCTGAGAATTTGTGGGGATTACAAGGCCACCCTCAACCACGCACTTCAGCAGAGCGCTTACCCCATGCCTGTGGTCCAACACCTTCTTCACTCCCTTGGGGGCGGAAAAATATTCACAAAATTGGACCTAGCCCAGGCGTACCAGCAGCTGCCCGTAGATGCAGAGACCGCAGAAGCCCAAACTATAGTCACGCACAGAGGTGCATTCAAATGTAATAGACTCCAGTTCGGAGTGAGTGTAGCACCTGGCATCTTCCAAAGTCTGATGTAAAGATTGCTACAAGGCATAAAAGGGGTTGTGCCCTACTTCGATGATGTCTTGATAGCCGCCTCCACTAGAAGTCTACTAGAAAAGCGACTAAGAATGGTTCTCCAAAAATTTAAAGACGCTGGCCTGAAGGTCAAGAAGGAAAAGTGCCAACTATGTACTGAGAGGGTTGAATTCCTTGGTTACCTTCTTGACAAACAGGGAATTCACCCTACTGAGAAAAAATTGGCTGCAATAAAAAACGCCCCGAGACCTAGAAACAAAACAGATCTCCAAGCCTTCCTGGGACTCATCAACTTTTATAACATCTTCCTACCCCAGAAGGTGACTGTTGCTGAACCCCTGCATAGGCTCCTCGACATGAAGGCTTCCTGGGTCTGGGGACATCGAGAAGAGCGAGCTTTTCAGCAAGTAAAAGACCTTTTAACATCAGATGCTGTATTGATACAATATAACGAGACTTTACCCTTAACTGTCACCTGTGACACCTCACCGTTTGGAGTAGGAGCCATCCTGAGCCACATCCTGGCGCCCATTGCATTTTTTTCTAGAACTTTATCTAAAACTGAGAGAAACTATAGCCAACTAGATAAAGAGGCTCTCACTATTGTGTCTGCGATCAAACGATTCCACGAGTATGTATATGGAAGATCCTTTTCTATAATCACCGATCACAAACCATTACTTGGCATCTTGGCGGGGGATAAACTAACTCCCCACATCTTATCGCCAAGAATGACACGCTGGTCAGAGTTTCTAGCTGCATACGATTACCAACTGTGACACCGACCGGGGAAAGCCATTCCCCACACTGATGCCCTGAGCCACTCTCCACTACCAGAAGTCCTAGACGACCCAGCTCCAACCCTAGCTACACTACAAATCAAGACACTTCCTTCACCACCACTGACTGCATAAGACATCGCATCAGAAACAAGGAAGGACCCTTGTTTGGCATGAGTCCTCAGTTGGGTGGAAAGAGGTTGGCCTGACAACGAACCCAACAACACCTTCAAGCCCTTCAAACACAGGCAGACAGAACTTTTCTCCCAAAAGGGATGTGTTTTGTGGGGAGACAGAGTCGTCATCCCAGGAAGACTACAGGATAAGGTCCTAAAACTACTGCATGATGGACATCGGGGCATCATGCAAATGAAGGCACTAGCAAGGAGCTATGCTTGGTGGCCAGGTATGGACAGGCAAATAGAAACCTGGGTGGCCACCTGTAACAAGTGCCAGGAAACACGCTCAGCTCCACCAAAAGCACCACCAGCAGAATGGGAAATGCCCCGAGGTCCCTGGTCCCGCATCCACATCGATTTTGTGGGACCCACCAAGGGGCATACATTTCTCGTAACAGTGGATGCCTATTCCAACTGGCTTGAGGTCCACAAAATGAAGAGCACCACCACAGAGGCAGTCGTTAAAAACCTAAACAGACTATTTGCTACACACGGCTTGCCAGATGTCTTGGTTTCAGACAATGGCCCACAATTCACCGCCTTGGCATTTGAACAGTACCTAGCAGACTGGGGGATACTCCATGGCTTAACATCGCCGGCTCACCCTGCGGCCAATGGTAGGGCTGAACGAATGGTCCAATTCACAAAGAAAACCTTACACATGATGAAACAAGGGAACATCCATGACAAGGTGACCAGGATGCTTCTCCTCCAACATATTACCCCAAACAGCACCACAAACAAAACCCCAGCCGAACTCCTGATGGGCAGGAAACTTTGATCACATCTTGACCACCTACACCCTGCCTACATGCCGGAAAAGCCCCTGGGTTCCAGCAGCAAGTATCGCACGTTCAAGGTAGGTGACCCGGTTTTTGCAAAAAACTTTACCGGTGACCCATTGTGGGTCCCCGCTACCATAACTCAACTTACGGGTCCCCGTTCCTACTGCTTACAAACTGCTGATGGGAGACTGTGGAAGCGCCACATCAACCAGCTACGCTCCAGACTGGCACCTACTCCCTTCACAAGCCTTGAACTCCAAACCAGGGGGGGAGGGAAATCGAGGGGGCCGAAAATGAACTAGTATCTGACCCAGTACGCGAAACCCAGCAATCAGCGCAACCAAATCCAGAATATTCACCTTCCGAAGAAGAGCCGGGACAGATGGTCATCTCTCGACGAAGCAGCACTGCGGCATCAGCAAACCCAGAAAATCCAGATAACAGCCTTGACGGGAGTAGAGATGACAACCCCGAGTCACCCAACGGAGATGTCAGATCATCATTACCGCTGAGCTCAATGAACAGCCCACCGGAACCAGAGTTCGGGCAAAGACTGTTGGAGCAACGCGAATCAGGTAGACAGGTGAGACGACCTGCCTACCTGCGAGAGTACATCCCCCCACCCTTGAGGAAAGGGGTATTCCGAACTAAGCAAACTCGTTAGCTTGCAATTCTAATAGTTTTCCTTCCACGACAGGCTCGTAAACCTGCACTTCTGATTGGCCCGCTAATAGCGGATCGTGATTGGTTGTTTTGGCTGATCTGATTGGCTGATAGCGGGTCGCCGCTGATTGGACGCTTCCCAGCGTGGCAAACTTAAATCATTGGTTGTTGTGACAGCCACCAGCTCTATAAAAGGAGCTGCTGCTGCCCACGTTTTTTGCTCTGTTCTGAAGTCACTAATAAAGAGTTGGAGTCACTATTCGATGCCTCGTCTCTGTTCTTTGTGCCCACTCTCCCAGATCTAACAGTAGGGAAATTTGGCTCTTTTATCATTTATGGACTTCAATTCCCAGAATTCCTGAGTGAGCCATGAAAGGTTCCCCATCCCTGGCCTATTTTTCAGTTGTGGGAGAAACCAATTTTTGACTTGAATGGGACTGTTTAACATACAAATGTAGGACATATAAAGAATATGTCCTACATTTGTATATTAAACAGTCCCATTCAAGTCAAAAATTAAAAGAAATATCCCCTACATTTGTATATCCCCTACATTTGTATATTAAACTTTTAGGAAAGGGCTGAGTCAATAGTTGACAGTCTAAGGTTAAAGTTTTTGGGGTTTGGGGAAAAAAACCACAGAGTCAGGTAGAGTATTTCAAACATTGACCACTCTGTTGCTGAAGTCGTATTTTCTGCAGTCAAGTTTGGTTCGGTTCACCTTGAGTTTGTATCTATTGTATGCTCTTATATTTTTATAATCGAAGCATGCCTGCACCCATAATGCTCCCCCCGCCCCCCTATGCATGTGCACATACCTCCCGCATGCGCCTTGCTCACCACGCATGCGTGGCAGATACCTGAAAATCAGCTGGCTGGCAGGAGGCGTGCACACATGCACTGTGAAATGAGCTGGGGCAATGGCTCGCTTGCCCGCAGAGATGGCTCTGTGTGCCACTTCTGGCATGCATGTCATAGGTTCACCACCATGGGACTAGAGATACCCAGTTTCTGGAACCTCCAGTCCCCTAATAATCTTTGTTGCTCATCTCTGCCTTTTTCTAGGGTCTCACCATCTTTTTCGTATCATGGTGACTAAAACTGAACGCAGTTTTCCAAGTGCGGTCTGAGCATTTAATTAAGTTAATAAATAAGATGGCAGCCCAAACCGAAGCCCTGCCCTTGTTTTACAGGGGATGCATGTGTGATAAAAATAAATGTTCATGATTTTTTATAAAAGAAAAGCAGGATTTTGATGACATGGTTATTTGAACTTTTTAAGCCCCACTTTCATCCTGTGAATGCCCCTCTTGCCTAGCATCAGATAGTGTACTGCAGGAGTGTCAATCCAGTTCAAGGTCAGACTTTATATGCAAATATTTAACTTTTTAAAATCGTTGCTCATAATACAATAGCTCCACTGAATTTAAAAACCACATTTCATTAATACCATTCATTTCACTTATCTGCATAAAACCATAAAATGTATCCAATAAAAGCCTTGGGAACCACCATTGAGATTGTTGATACATCTCCACAGCTGGAACAATTGATCAATAAAAGCTGGGGCAGAAAAGGCAGAAGTGTTTTCATGTTTAAAGTTTTATTTTATGATGTTTGTATTTCATTTTTGTAAGCTACCCGGAGCTGTTAAGAGAGTGGGCAGCATGTAAATTTCCAAATAAAATAACACGACAAAAGGCAAGCTGGTAGTTGCAGGCGTTATGAACATCAAAGGCAACTAAAGAGTGGAAGGAGGGAGGGAGGGAGGAAGAGAAGGTACAAAGAGAGCTGAAAAAGGAGGGAGGAAAATGAAAACTCAGTTCTAAAGGGAAGAGGATAAATTGAGACTGAGGAAGAGGAGGTGGAGTAAATTCTAAAACTCTGGGGTGGTGAAATATCTCAAGTTAATTTTGAAATACAGTCTTGTCTTTGAGTTGGGCATTGTTTCTGAGAACCTTGCAACTTTGGAAGAAGGTGGAGGAGAGAGGAGGAGGAGGAGGAGGAGGAGAGGAGGAAGAAGGAGGAGGAGGAGGATGTTAAGTTGGGGGCTGAGTGAAGAAACAGGATTCCCAGCTACTGAAAATAGCTCTTTATTTAGTAGACCAGTACAAAGAAGTGAAGTGGCTGTCCGGCAGCTCTCTCTTTTAGAAGGAACTATCAGCCAACCCAAACAATGAGATTTCTCTAATTTCCCACTGGCAGGGCAGACCAAACATTTTAAATTATTATTTTTCCTGCCAGAAAGGTGGATTGGAGGGAAACCTTGGTTAGCATATTCAACAGGGGAGGAGGAGGAGGAGAAATGGAAGAAGAAGAAGAAAGAAGAGGAAGACGAGAAGGAAGAGGAGGAGAAGGAAGAGGAAACAGAGGAAGGAGAAGGAGAAGGAAGAGATGAAGGAAGGTGGAGGAGGAGAAATGGAAGAAGAAGGAAGAGGAAGAGAAGAAGGAAGAGGAGGAGGAATTGGAGAAGGAGAAGAAGGAAGAGGAGTAGGAGCAGGAGCAAGCGGAGGAAGTTCAGGTTATAATATAGTTCACTTAGCTACAAGGAAAACATGGGGAACTGATTCATAAAGTAATCCAGAAATAACTAAATTCTGACTGTTCAAGAGCAAGGAGTCACAAGTGACTCACATGGTATCAAGACTAGCATGAGCAAGAATGAGACACTGCAGTGAATGACTAAAGTCAAGAGCTTCTAAAAATATTTGTCTGATTGTGAGACAGTCAAGCATCAAAAACCCTTCCATTTCTTTCAGATCTTAGGGATTTTCACCTTTCTTGACATCAGAAACAATAGTAATTTCCTCCTCTCAACTAAAAATTAAATATGTCTCAACAACTTTGGAGCTTCCAGTTTCAGTCTTTGCTCCTAATTGAAACTCAGGGACAACCTGCTTTTTCTTTCTTTCTCCTTTTCTGAAAAGAGAGCATTTAATACATGTTGAGAGTAAGGAACAGGACTTTGATGGAGAAATGAACAAGCAGCTGTCTAGCAGAAAGAAGCTGAAGCATTTTTTTAAGTCCAAAACTTCCAGATAACATTTGAAGCAACTCAGACAGACACCTCCCTAATTCTCAGAACTGTAAGGAGGAGGAACAGCACAATCACACATCCAAAATTCTCACAAATGAAGGCAAATGTATGTGTCCTAGGATAATGTTGCAGGATCCAGTTTGATTCGGTCACCAGGACACATTCTGGCCAGTGGTGGCATTCAAATTGTTTTACTACTGGTTCTTTGGGCTTGGCTTGGTGGGTGTGGTGTGGCTTGGTGGATGTGGCTTGGTGGGCATGGCAGGGGAAGGATATACTGCAAAATCTGAATTTCCACCCCACTCCTGGGGAAGGATACTGTAAAATCCCCATTCCCTCCCCACCCCACTAACCTGCTTTCCAGCTCCATTCTTGTGGAGGGCAACAAAAGAAGACCAAGCCCATCAGCTGGGACTCAGGAGGCAGAGAATAGATGGGGGTGGGGCCAGTCAGTGGTGGTATTTGCCAGTTCTCCAAACTACTCAAAATTTCTGCTACAGGTTCTCCAATACTGGTCAGAACCTGCTGAATACCACCTCTAGACCATCGTAATATTCTCATGAACATGTGATCAAAATTCAAGGATACGGCAACCAGCATGTATTTACAACAATTGCAATATCCTGGGGTCACACGATTGCCATTTGTGATCTTCCCATCTGGCTTCTGACAAGCACTGTCAATGGAAGAAACTGGATCCACTTAAGGACCATATGATTCGCTTAACAACTGCAGTGATTTACTTAAACACTGACTAAAAATATAGCAAAATCTGATGCGGCTCACGTAACCATCACCTTACTTAGCAATGGAAATTCTGTTCCTAATTGTGATTGTGTGTCAAGAACTACCTGTCAATCCCGTAAAAACATATGTGTTACGTTTTGAGCATGGGCGAGAAAGAATGGAGACAAGCCTCTGAACGGTGAACTTCAGCTCTTTATTTACATTGTGACTTCCTCATTTCAATAGCAGTTAAACCCGCCTTATATAGGCAAACCCTGTAACTTTTAACCAATAACGAGCTAGGAGCGCTAGCTCTTATAACCAATAGGAACTCTCTGTTAAGGGCCAATCGGATTCCCCGGAACGGGCCAATCCAGTCCGGCCGCTTAACAGCCAATCAGAAGTGCAGGGCCAGAACCCTGCACTTACTCCAAGCTCACACTTTATTAATCTTTATGCATACACAACAATATGCATGCGCATTCCAATGCTCACACCATCCTACACAGAAGGAGGCTTTGCTAGGAGAGGCTGAGAAGTCTGACAGCCCTTGTTTGCATGCATTGTTCTCCTCCCTTATGAAAATGTGCTCTTGAAAAAGGCAAATGGCTCAAAGTTGTCTCAGTGATGGGGTTTCAGTGCAGAGACAGCGGAAGTAGCTCCTTCAGCCTACATGAAAGCGATCTGTCGTGCAATAGATGGCAAGCAACAGGGAGACCAAAGCTTTCTGCACTCTGTGCTTCGGATTGAAATGGGAGTGCTTAATGAGGGACTTAATTATGATTCTTATTACCACTTCATCACAGCGGCAAATATTTGGGTCAGAGGTGGTATTCAGCAGGTTCTGACCAGTTCTGGAGAACCAGTAGTGGAAATTTTGAGTAGTTTGGAGAACCAGCAAATACCACCTATGACTGGCCCCGCCTCCATCTATTCTCTACCTCCCAAGTCCCAGCTGATCGGCTGGGTCTTTTTTATTTATTTATTTGTCAATTGCTTACAAGATAATAGGTATAAATAAAACATAGTAATGAATACATGGATACATATAAGAAAAATAAAAGAAACAATAGGACAGGGACGGTAGGCATGATTGGTGCGCTAATGTACACCGCCTACAGGCCTCTTAGGAAAGGGCTGAGGTCAATAGTAGACAGTCTAAGGTTAAAGTTTTGGGGGAAAAAAACCACAGAGTCAGGTAGAGTATTCCAAACATTGACCGCTCTGTTGCTGAAGTCGTATTTTCTGCAGTCAAGTTTGGTTCGGTTCACCATGAGTTTGTATCTATTGTATGCTCTTGTATTGTTATAATCGAAGCATGCCTGCACCCATAATGCAATGCATGCAGGACCCTTCGGTGCTCCCCCCGCCCCCCTATGCATGTGCACATACCTCCCGCATGCACCTTGCTCACCACGCATGCATGGCAGATACCTGAAAATCAGCTGGCTGGCAGGAGGCGTGCACACATGCACTGTGAAATGAGCTGGGGCGATGGCTTGTTTGCCCACAGAGATGGCTCAGTGTGCCACTTCTGGCATGCATGTCATAGGTTCACCACCATGGGACTAGAGATACCCAGTTCCTGGAACCTCCAGTCCCCTAATAATCTTTGTTGCTCATCTCTGCCTTTTTCTAGGGTCTCACCATCTTTTTTGTATCATGGTGACTATAATTGAACGCAGTTTTCCAAGTGCGGTCTGAGCATTTAATTAAGTTAATAAATAAGATGGCAGCCCAAACCGAAGCCCTGCCCTTGTTTTACAGGGGATGCATGTGTGATAAAAATAAATGTTCATGATTTTTTGATGGTTTTTTTGGTGTTTTTTTGGTTGAAGCTAATGTATTCATTGACAGGTAGGACATTGTAATGTATGATTTTATATACTATACTTAGATTGGACCGAAGGCGGCGTAGTTCTAGGTTTTCTCGGTCTAGAATTTTGAGTCTGGTGGCATAAGGTATTCTGCACCAAGTAGAGGAGTGGAGAACTCTTGTGAAATATTTCTGGACTTTCTCAACTGTGTTAATATCAGATACGTAATGTGGGTTCCAGACTGATGAGCTGTATTCAAGTGTTGGTCTAGCAAATGTTTTGTATGCTCTAGTTATTAGTGTAATTTTACCAGAAAAAAAGCTACGTAAGATTAGGTTAACAACTCTTAATGCCTTTTTGGCTATGTAGTTACAGTGGGCTCTAGCATTTTGGTCATTTGAGATGAGTACTCCAAGATTCTTGACAAGAGTTTGGATCATCAACGTCTTGACTATTCAGCCTGTATTTAATTTTCTGATATTTTTTTTGCCAATATATAGGACAGAGCATTTATTTGTTGAGATTTGAAGTTGCCATTTGTTTGACCATTCTGATACATAGTCAAGATCTTTTTGAAGGGTAGAAGTATTGTCTGTGGTGTTGAATAGCTTTACATCATCAGAGAAGAGGACGCAGTTGATCTTGATATGATCACAGAGGTCATTTATGTAGAGTATGAAGAGAGTTGGTCCTGGAACACTGCCTTGGGGGACACCACTGTTGACAGGTACAGAATTTGATAGGACACTCCCAATGTTGACCATTTGTTGTCTGTTTGGCAGGAATGCTTCTATCCAGTAATGCAGGTATCCAGAGATGCCATAAGATTTTAGTTTTAGGAGTAGTTTGTTGAGTACCACTGAATAGAAGGCTTTACAGAAGTCTATGTAGATTGCGTCTATTGCTTTGCCCTGATCGAGTTGTGTAGTCCATATGTTTTTGCAGTGTAAGAATTGCAGATTACAGGATAGTTTTTTTCTAAAACCAAATTGTTTATTATAAAGTAGGTTGTTTGTTTCTAAGTGGAGGATGATGGATTGATTAATAATTGATTCCATGACTTTACAGGTGATGCAGCATAAAGAGATTGATCTGTAATTTTCAACTAGGCTGGGCTCTCCCTTTTTGAAGATGGGGGTGACAGTGGCTTGTGACCATAGGTTAGGCAAGGAGCTGGTCCTGAAAGATTTTTCAAAGATTATGCTTAGAGGTTCTGCTCTGGCAGGGGTAGCTTTTTTAAGAAGTAGGCACATATTCTGTCCAGTCCAATAGATAGAGATGGTTTTAGGGTTTTTTTTTAGGTTTTTTGTTGCCCTGCACAGGAGAATAGAGCTGGAAAGTAGGTTAGTGAGGTGGGATGGGAATGGGGATTTTGCAGTAACCTTCCCCCAGGAATGGGGAGGGAATGGGGATTTTATATTATCCTTCCCCTGAGTGGGGTGGGAATAGAGATTTTACAGTATCCTTCCCCTGCCACACCCACCAAGCCACGCCCACAGAACCGGTAATAAAAAAAATTGAATCCCACCACTGATTTGGATGATGGGAGCCATCGTTACTGCCTGGAGCATTCTTGAGCTATGGGGAAAAAAACACGTCGAGGTTATGCAAAAAAGATGTGGACAAAGATGGGTGACCTAAAGACCATTTCTTTCCAATTTGTTTGAATATTAGTAGCTCAGGTTGGTAGTTAGGCTGTTGGTTTGAGTTCTAAGCTTGGTAATTTGGTTGCAAACATTTCATCACCATTCAAGGAGACATGTCTAACAGCCTACAATTTCTTTGCTTCAGGTGGATCATTTAAAGCAAGGGTCTCCAACCTTAGCAATTTTAAGATTTGTGGACTTCAACTCCCAGAATTCCTCAGCCAGCAAAGCTGGCTGAAGAATTGTGGGAGTTAAAGTCCACAAGTCTTAAAGTTGCCAAGGTTGGAGACCCCTGACTAAAGACCATTTCTGAAATTGCTCCTGGTTTTCTGCTCCACCCGTCATATTTTCAGAAGAGCACATCCTTAATATACAGCATCTATTCTTCAACATACAGGTGATACAACCATTTGGGTAGTGACCATTTGAAGTTGCAATGGCACTGAAAAATGTGACTTATGACCATTTTTCACGCTTGCAAACGTGACAGTATCCCTATGATCACATGATCAAAATTCAAGTGATTGGCAACTGGTTCATATTTATGACAGTTGCAGCGTCCCGGTGGTCATGTGATTTACCTTTGGATGCTTGACAACTGACTCACATTTGTGATTATTTGTGATCCTCTGTTTACAACCTTCTGACAAGCAAAGTCAAACGGGAAGCCAGATTCACTTAGCAACCGTGTTACTAACTGAACAATTGCAGTGATTCACTGAACTTTTCTGGCAAGAAAGATCATAAAATGAAGCAAATTGTGGTCATAAGTCAAGGACTACAGGTATGCCTTTCAGAAATGGGGATTCTGGAAACAAATCAAGTTAGAGCACTGAGCTTCGTTTTTTTCCTGGTTATTTTATCCAACAAAGGTTCCAATTGCCACCAGCATTTTTCAAGAATTCTCTTATCAATTTGAAGACACGGGGTGGGGGGGACTGGAGAATTTGTGAAAAAATTCTCTAGGGAAGTGAGAAATTCCATACATTATTTTCAAGGACAAACATGTCTCTTCCATTGTGACATACAGTAGATAGTCTTCTTGAAAAGGCCCTCCTGATTACTGTCAGACTGGGTTTGCTTTAATCTGCTTTCCTTCCTTCCTTCCTTCCTTCCTTCCTTCCTTCCTTCCTTCCTTCCTTCCTTCCTTCCTTCCTTCCTTCCTTCCTTCCTTCCTTCTTTTCTCCCTCCCTCCTTTTCCCCTTCCTTCCTTCTTCCCTTCCTCCTTTCCTTTTCCCCTCCCTCCCTCCTTCCCTTCCCTTCCTTCCTTTTAATTTATTTCTTGTCTGCCTACTCACCAATGACTCTGGGCAGTAAACTGAACTCAGTCATTTTGTAATTTTGATTGATTGATTGATGTGACATTTATAGCAGCTGCCCAGCAAATGCATATTCAACTCAGGGCATTGTAGTTCAGTATAAAACAAAAATGTAAATACAACTGAACCACTAGTGTACCAGTGGGGATACCCTTGATGTGCCCTGTACTTTATATAGTAGGATCTCTGATTTTGTTCCCACTGCCTGGGAAATGGACCAAGTCTTTCTCTATCTTTCTAAAAGCTATTACAGTCAGGGTCAACCATAATTTTTTTGGCGGGGGGGGGGGGGAGATCATTGCAGAAGAAAACAGCAAAGACATACTTCCTAGAAATAGTATATGGCTCATTGTATTAAAGGTAAAGCCAATGTCCAGTCATGTCCAACTTTATGGGGTGGTGCTCATCTCAGTTTCCAGCCAAGGAAGCCACCATTGCCTGAAAACCCTTCCACAATCATGTGGCCAGCAACAGTGGTGGGATTCAAACATTTTTACTACCAGTTCTGTGAACATGGCTTGGTGGACGTGACTTGACTTGGTGGATGTGGCAAGAAAAGGATACCGCAAAATCCCCATTCCCTCCCCACCCCACTAACCTGTTTTTCAGCTCCATTGTCCTCAGGATAACACAAGAAGACCCAGCGAATCAACTGAGTGTCAAGTGGCAGAGAATAGATGGGAGCGGGGCCAGTCAGAGGTGATATTTGCTGGTTCTCCAAACTACTCAGCATTTATTTTATTTATTTTTATTTATTTATTTATTTTTGTCAATTACTTACAAGATAATAGGTATAAGTAAAAACATAGTTATGAATACATGGATACGTATAAGAAAAATCAAAAAAATAAAAGAAACAATAGGACAGGGACGTAGACACATTGGTGCACTTATGCACGCCCCCTACAGACCTCTTAGGAAAGGGGTGAGGTCAATAGTAGACAGTCTAAGGTTAAAGTTTTCGGGGTTTGGGGAGGAAACCACAGAGTCAGGTAGAGTATTCCAGACATTGACCACTCTGTGGCTGAAGTCATATTTCCTGCAATCAAGTTTGGTGCGATTAACCATGAGTTTGTATCTATTGTTTGCTCCAGTGTTGTTATGGTTGAAGCTGAAGTATTCATTGACAGGTCGGACATTGCAATGTATGATTTTATATACTATACTTAGATTGGACCAAAGGCAGCATAGTTCTAGGTTTTCTAAGTCTAGAATTTCGAGTCTGGTGGCATAAGGTATTCTGCAACGAGTAGAGGAGTGGAGAATTCTTCTTGTGAAATATTTCTCGACTTTCTACTACCGGTTCTCTAGAACTGGTCAGAACCTGCTAAATACCACCTCTGGCCAGCATGACTTTATCCCAAGGTGCACAGAATGCTGTTACCCTCTTAGCAAAATGATACCTATTTATCTACTCATATATTCATGCTTTTGAACTGTTAGGTGGGCAGGAGCTGGGGCAAATAAGGGGGCTTAATCCTGTCATGTGGCACTTCGGTAACGAACCTGGGCAGTCAGTTTTCCAGTGGTCTTTAACCACTGAGCCACCACTCTCCCTTGGTTCGTTGCATTATGGAACTCCAAACCAAAAAAACCAAAACCAAAACCCAACGATCCCTCAAGTAGGTCAAACAAATTGTGATAAGGAAGTTAATAGGTTAATCTTACTCTGTATGTTGCTTTTAAACTCTTGTTCCCTTTTTGCCTGCAGCTCCCAGAGCAATTCAGTTAATGAAGACAGATGTTCCATAGAGCAGATATATCGAGAGGTCTTTAGAATACAGAATTCTAATCACCAGAAAGGGAGAACGTTTAGTTTCAGCCTGTCTCAATCACCACAGAAAAAAATGGAATAGATCGCTTTGTGTGATCTCCCGATCGGAATCCAATCTTTTCATCAGTGAACACTGCATATCACTTCTTTTCACATTTGTTCATTCAGAAATTCTTTCTGTCCTACTTCAGTGTTAATTTGTTAATACTTCTTGTTGTGAATGAATAATGCCAAATAAAGTTATCTTGAGCTTGAAGTCAAGTGCAGGGTTCTGCCCTGCACTTCTGATTGGCTGTTAATGGCAGGATCGGATTGGTCAGTTCAGGAACATCTGATTGGCCATTAACAGGCCATTCTCATTGGTTAACGGAGCTAGCGCTCCAGAATTACTATTGGTTGAATAGTTAATAAGTTGCCTATATAAGGAAGGCTATAGCAGCCCTCCAGTTTGAGCTGTCACACCATGTAAATAAAGAGTTTGAAGTTCACTGTTTCTACTGGCTCGTCTCCATTATTCGCACCCATGCTCCAGACTTAACACTTCTTGGATTATTTAAATTAAAAATGTGCATTGCTAAAGTCGTCACGTCCTAAAAATATGGATTTTTAACAGGTAGTTAACCTGTTTGTTTTTTTTTCCACTTAGAGAAGTGTGAATTTTAAAATATAACTACAACCCTATCTTCATAATTAGGTGAGAAACGTGGTTCATTCAAGTTCATGACAGAATGTATATGGAATGAACTCTTCAAATTTTCTAACCTATGTGGGAATTTGATCCAAGTCATTACTTTAATCATGGATTTTTGCATTGGGAGGCAGCAGAGGCATCCACAATGGGAGGAAAGTGTCAAAAAATGTCAAAATGGGCTCTTGGCTATGGCACATTTAAAATCAGGGTAGGGTTTTGATTGAAAAGTTGTGAACACCATTTGGATGTTTTAGGTCAGCGTTCCTCAACCTTGGCAGCTTTCAGATGTGTGGACTTCAACTCCCAGAATTCCCTAGCCAGCCATGTTTTTAGGGTCGGTTTTAGATCCTCTTCTATGGATGTTCTTAAAAGAGTATTTGACCCTAAGGTGCTTACCATCCCACACAATTTAAGATTCTATGATTCTGAGTGGTAAACCAAAGATATTGTCTAAAATTTATTTTAGAGTAGAATAGCAGAGTTGGAAGGGACCTTAAGGTTTTCTAGTCCAACCCCCTGCTTAGGCAGGAAACCCTATACAATTTCAGACAAATACTTATCCAATCTCTTCTTAAAAACTTCCAATGTTGGAGCATTCACAACTTCTGGAGGCAAGTTGTTCCACTGATTAATTGTTCTCACTGTTAGGAAATCTCTCCTTAGTTCTAGGTTAGTTCTCTCTGTTCTGCTGCAGGAATAAGATCAGACTTGAGACCGGAGTTGAATTCAGCTCTTTATTAGCTCTCAGTAACTTCAACTAAACCGGAGCCGTGGCAGCTTCTTTTATAGTGGCTGCTCGTGGCTCGCAGCCAATGACATCTTTTAAAACTTCCCGCTGTCAGGCGGACCAATCGCAACTGTTGTTAAACAACCAATCGCTAGGCGGCAGTGGCAGTCCAATCAGAATGCAGTATTACGAGTATACAAATGTCTATATACAACACTCTCCTTGATTAGTTTTCATCCATTGCTTCTTGTCCTGCCTTCTGGATAATGTTGACTCCCTAATTCTTTGTGGCAACCCCTGAAATTTTGGAACATTGCTATCATGTCACCCCAAGTCCTTCTTTTCATTAAACTAGACATATCCAATCCCAGCAAGTGTTCTTTACATGTTTAACCTCCAGTCTCCTTATCCTCTCTGTTGCTCTTCTCTGCACTCTTTCTAGAGTCTCCACATCTTTTTTTTACATCATGGCTATTTTATTCTTTCAGTCCTGGTCAGGATGAACATTCCCTGATGGCAATCATCATTTTCAGAAATTTCAAAAGCCTGTGGGAAAATGCAACTGGATATGGTGAGCTTAGAGTGGATGGGCCAACTTCTAAACAGCTTTTTGGGGGGAAGGGATTAAGAAACAAACAGTCCCCCTCCCATCTGTATGTGCACAGATTGGATATATTTAAGGGATAGCAATAGCACTTAGACTTATATATCATTTTATAGTGCTTTACAGTCCTCTCGAAGCAGTTTACAGAGTCATGGGGTTGTAATGGGTCAGATACGACTTCGCAACTAACAACAACAACTAAGCGATTTACAGAGTCAGCCTATTTCCCCCAACAATCTGGGTCCTCATTTTACCCACCTTGGAAAGATGGAAGGCTGAGTCCACTTTGAGCCTGGTGGGATTTGAATGGCCAAAATGCAGGCAGCTGGCAGTCAGCAGAGGTAGCCTGCAGTACTGCACTCTAACCACTATGCTGTCAAAGTTCTTGATGAAGGTTTTTCAGAAGTGTTTGCCCTTGCTTTCTTCCTAGGACTTTAAAAAAAGTGATTGGCTGAAAGCCATCTAAGTCAGGACTAGACCTCACCATTTCCTGATGTCTAGTCTGAAGCCTGAACCAAGCTGGTGGTCACCAGCTACCCATCCCATTATACCCAAATCTTAACGTATGGTGGAAATTTGAACCATCCCAGATTATTGTTGAACTTCAGATCCTGCTTCCCAAAAACAAGACTATTGCTTGAGTCATTTCCTACAAGTCTTAGCAACATCTCAGATTGATCACCTGCATGTCCTACAGGTGGGTCTGACTATGTAAACACAGGTATTTCCTAAGGAAAAAAGTGCTCGCTGGGAATGTTGCTCAGCCTTGGTTTGATGGTAGTTAAAGGTAAAGGTTTCCCCTGCCCAGTCGCATCTGACTAGAGGTAGTCCTTGACTTACAACTGTTTGCTTAGTGACTGTTCAGGTAGAGTGGCACAAAAAAAAGTGACTTATGACCATTTTTCACAAGTATGTCCATTGCAGCAGCCCCAGGATCATGTGATGCTTGACAGCTGACTCACATTTATGATGGTTGCAGTGTCCCAGGGTCATGGGATCATCTTTTGTGACTTTCTGTCAAGCAATGTCAATGAGGAAACCAGATTGACTTAACAACTGTGTTACTAATTTAACAATTGCAGTGATTCACTTAACCAATGTAGCAAGAAAAGGCATACAATGGGGCAAAACTCCCTTAAAAGTTTCTCACTTAGCAACATGAATGCAGGGTCATAAGATTTATGTGGAAGTGAATGAGAGTAATGGGGTTTTACATTTTTAAATTGCATAGAGATCATTGTATGGTCGGTTGTGTTTAGTTTTAATTTAATTTAATTTTTTTTCTTTTAGTGGTGTTTGTCCAGTTTTTACTTGTGGAAGAGCACCTCATTTCGTTGCACCCGCTTGCGAGTGTAATGACAAATAAACTCTATAAACTAAACTATAAACTATAAACTTTGGGCTGAATTGTGGTTGTAAGTTGAGGACTACTGTATAGGGGGCAATGTTCATCTCTGTTTCCTAGCCAACAAAGCCAGCATTCCATGGTTAGGGGGCCAGCATAGCTATGTGCCGAGCCTCATGGAATGATGTTAACTTCCCACCAAAGGGGTACCTATTTACTCACATTTGCATGCTTTTGAACTGCTGGGCTGGCAGGAGCTGGAGCAAGGAAAGGGAGCTCATCTGGTTGCACAGAGCTCAGCTCTCCAACATATCAGCTTTCTAGCTGACCAGCTCAGTGTCTTTAACCAATCAGCCATCACGCCTCCATGTGATAGTTATGACCTTCAAATCCCTGAATGGGTTGGGCTGCCTCTTCCTTTGGCATCTCCTTGGCTATCTTTAAATGCCTTTAAATGAACTCCATGCCTTACACAGAAGTATTACTGGGCCTGGAAAAAGGAACATGGGCTTTGCATTTCACAGAAATCGGTGGCAAAAAGAAAAGGAAAATCCTATCAAGATGAAAGGCCAGAGCAATTCTACCCCCTTCTCATTATTCACTACGGAGGCCCCATTGGAAATCTGTCTGTTTGCTCCATTCTCTCCTAATATGGGAAGCGTCACTCTATGTAACCTTCTCAGTATTTTGCTTTCTGGTTGGGCAGCCTGCCATCTCCCATTTGCCATTCTCCATCTCCCCTGGGAAGAGAGAAGGGAGGAGAAACTGCTTCCGACCTGAATGCAAAAAAAAAAAAAAAAAGAATATCAGAAAGGGCACAAAATGCTATTACAATAAATTACCATCATTCTGAGCATGAAGTGGGCCTTAAAAGGATGATGTATCTCCAAACAAAGATTGGCAGGATGGTAGAACAATGGTCGAAGGTCAAACAACCAGATGGGAAATGGGATCAACGTTGCTGGCGAGATACTTATGATCTTGTGACTCGACTCGACTATCAAATCATTGCAACGATCAAAAACCATCCAGAGCGAGCGGCTATTTATTTTTCTTTTCAAATCTATTCAAAGTTGCATGGGGGAAGTGGTGGTGGGAGTGTGTGGGCAGTGGGAGAGGAGGATGGGAAAAGGAAGCAGTGAACTGCAGAAAGATCAAAAGGCTGAAGCCTTTTGCAGGAATTTCTGCAGGCAGAGGCAGTCTTTTTGCACACTTCTGGCTCCCATCTTTAGTTTTTCACACACACACACACACATATATATATATATATATATATACACGCGCACACACACACACAACAATAGAGAGACTAGTGGAAGCTTAGAACCAGCTGCCAGTGGAGATAGTAGATGGACCATCAGTAATTGAATTTAAACATGGTTGGGATAAATGCACATCCATCATCCCAAAAAATTAGGGGCAAAACCCCCTCAAAGGGTAGCCTCGGTGAATCAATAGGTCTTTTTTGCCATCAGTTTTCTGTTTTTATCTGGAAGCTGCAACTGGTCCACAATGTAGCAGCAATAACTGCAATCTATGTTCCTTTTTGCACTTTTGTAATACCACGTTCTGGACTAACTCTAGATGGGTTTCCAGAGATTGTTCAAGATCCTAACTTTCATGTGTGAACAACGCCCTGCATCGTACAGAGTTGGGGTATTGGTGCATGCCTATCTCCAAGGCAGGTTCATCAATGGAATTTGGGACATGTGCCTTCTCTGCTGCTCCAAAGGTGCTTTTTCAAGGGGCAACTGGACTTTCTTATTTTTCTTTGAAGACATTTTGCTTCTCATCCAAGAAGCTTTGTCAGCTCTGAGGTGGGGAATGGAAGGATTTATACTCCTTGCAGATAGCTGGTCATTTGCATTCTTTTAGAGAATTGTTGAGGCCACTTGGAGATTTACAGCCATGGTGGCGCAGTGATTAGAATGCAATATTGCAGGCTACTTCTGCTGATTGCTGTCTGCCAGCATTTCGGAACTGCCGAAAGGATTCAAAAGACCACTCCGCTGAAGACACAAAATCCACAATTTGGACAGAGAGGAGCACTGGTTTGAAAGAGGGGTCAAAAAGGCCATCTATGTCAAAAATTGAACAGCAGAGGGGGAGGTATATGACCTAACAGATAATCAGAGTTGGAAGGGACCTTGCAGGTCATCTAGTCCAACCCCCTGCCAAAGCATAAGACCTTACAACATTTGTGACAGATGGGAGTCCAATTTCTTCTTGAAAGTCTCAAGTGATGATGCTCCCACAACTTCCGAGGGCAAGCTGTCCCATGGGTTGATTGTTCTCACTGCCAGAAAGTTTCTCCTTATTTCCAGGTTAAATCTCTCTTTGTTCAGTTTCCATCCATTATTCCTTGTCTGGCCTTCGGGTGCTTTGGAAAATAGCTTGACCTCTTCCCCTCTATGGCAGCCCCTCAGGTATTGGAACACTGTTCTCATATCTCCCCTGGTCCTTCTCTTCACTAGACTAGCCATGCCCAGTTCCTGTAACTGTTCTTCATATGTTTTAGTCTGCAGTCCCCTAATCATCCTGGTTGCTCTTCTCTGCCCTTTTTCTAGACTCTCAACATTTTTTGTACAGTGGTGATGACCAAAAGCAGATGCAGTATTCTAGGTGTGGTCTTACTAAGGCTTTATAGAGTGGTATTATCTATAATAGACATCATCTATCTCCTGTCTACAACACAGTCCTTTCAGCATGACTGCAATGATACAACTGTCATAAATGCATGCCAGTTGCCAAGCAAAAGGAGCAAAATTTTGATCACATGACTGGAGATGCTGCAATGATCCTATGTCTGAAAAAATGCCTGCAAGCCTCTTTTTTTCAGTGCTGTTATAACTTCAACCGGTCACTAAACTGTTGTGTATGTAAATAGTTGAATAAAGGCAAGCTTGAGGTAAAGTGCAGGGTTCTGGCCCTGCACTTCTGATTGGGTGTTAAGCGGCTAGATCGGATTGGTCGGGTTCTGGGAATCTGATTGGCCCTTAACGAAGGACTCTTATTGGTACTGGAGCTAGCATTTCACAAGCTCCTATTGGTTATTTAACATTAGCATTACCTATATAAGTAGAGTTGTTGTTATACAAGTTAGAAGTCACTATGCAATAAAGAGTTGAAAGTCACCAACTAAGACTGTCTCCATTCATTCTACCCATGCCTGAATATATGACACTGGCGACGAGGATGGGATTTGGAGACATCTGATCTTAAGGAACTTGGAAGAAAAACAGAGCACGTGAAAAAACGGCGCCACCAACAGAAACCATGTCTGGCGGCATCGTTCCACCCGCTCCGTACGATCCATCCCAAGAGGATTGGGAATCCTACATGGATCGCTTTCAGATGTTCGTTGAAATGAACAACCTGAAGGACGCCACACCAAGAAGCAGGCACTGTTCCTGACGTACTGCGGCCCGGCTGTCTTTAAAATGGCTAAAGCCCTCGCAAAGCCTCGAGAAGTGAAGGCAATAAGCTGGGACGACCTCGAACCTCTCCTGAGAGACCATTATGCGCCAACGTACCCACACTCGTGAGACGCCACGAGTTCTATCAATGAAGCCAACGAAAAGGAGAGAGTGTGGCTGACTTCGTGGCAGACCTCCAGCACTTGGGAGGCCTCTGCGGGTTCGCAGACTTAGATGAAGCATTGAGAGACCACCTAATTCTGGGATTAGATGCACCAGGCATGCAGAGCAAGCTGATGGCGAAGGGCGACATCGGCCTTGCTGACGCCATCGCCGAAGCCACTGCTGCTGAGGCGACCAAAAAGTCTGCGGCGCAACTAAGGCGAAGCCGAAACCCAATGATCCCACCGACTGGCGACCTTTTATCCAAGTCGGAAGAGCAGCTTGTTACGACGCACCACGAGGACCTCTCTTCGTCGTCAGACAGCGACGAAGAAGGGGTCCATCGACTGCGTTCCGACCAGGACCCTCGTCCTAAAACCTCACGCCCTTGTGCTGGCTGCGGGGCAAACCATCCCAGGGCAGAATGCAAATTCCACGACGCACTCTGCCACGAGTGTGGGAAACGAGGCCACATCAGTCGAGTCTGTCGCAGTTTACCGGGACCAAGCCCGGCCTCAAAGGGAACCAACTTTCGCCAATCGGCAGGAAACCGTCCTGTAAGGCGAGACCCAGCAAACCACTCCTACAGATATCGAGCGTTGCAGAAAGAAGAGGCTCACCATACTATCACTATAGGTCAGGCCTCGGCCCTGGACGCTAAGAAGATTCGAGTTACAGTAGCCATAGAGAACCAACCCTGCCACATGGAGGTCGACTCGGGATCGTCCCTCTCGATGGTGTCGTGGAAGACATTAAAGCAACTCATTCCTACCATCCAACGCCAAGACCTTCGAATGCAACGCCTTATCCTTAAAGATTACCAAGGGAATCGGATCCCTGTGGTCGGGTCTTGTCGAGTCCGCGTCTCGTTTAAAAAGCATACGGCCTACTTACCTCTAACGATCATCGATAGGGACAGGCCTAGTTTGTTGGGCCTCCAATGGTTTGCGCCACTCGACATCGAGTTAGCCGGCGTGAACCGAGTTGGTGATTGCGAGTGGGAGGAGGATCTTATGTCCGAATTCAGCGATGTCTTAGCAGACCGTCTGGGTGAGTATAAGGGGACCCCAATTTCGTTCAGCCTCGACCCTAAGGTCGCCCCGATCCGTTTAAAGCCCCGTCGAGTTCCGTTCGCCCTTAAGGCCAAGATAGATGAACAACTTGACAAACTAATTAAACAAGGGGTACTGCAACCCATTGATCACTCCCCATGGGAAACTCCTATTGTAACTCCCATTAAACCAGATGGGTCAATCCGAATCTGTGGGGACTACCGGGCCACTCTAAACCACGCCCTCCAACAGAACGCGTATCCAGTGCTGGTGGTGCAGCACCTCCTTCATTCCCTGGGAGGTGGAAAGGTTTTCGCTAAGCTAGATTTAGCTCAAGCCTATCATCAATTGCCCGTGGACAATAAAACAGCCCAAGCCCAAACAATAGTAACGTACAGAGGTGCTTTTAAATGTACCCGATTGCAGTTCGGGGTGAGTGTGGCCCCGGGAATATTCCAAAGTTTAATGGAACGATTGTTACAGGGAATCAAGGGTGTGGTTCCGTATTTTGATGACGTATTGATTGCAGCTCCTAGTAAAAAAATTCTGCAGAATCGTTTAAAATGTGTGCTTAAAAAATTCCAAGAAGCGGGATTGAAAGTAAAAAGGGATAAATGTTATCTGTATACCGACAGTGTTGAATTTCTAGGTTATCGCATTGATAGTCAGGGTATTCACCCAACTGAAAGTAAATTAAGGGCAATTAGGAATGCTCCCAGACCTCGTAACAAAACTGATCTTCAAGCATTTTTGGGCCTTATCAATTTCTACAATGTATTTTTACAGCATAAGGCGACTGTGGCTGAACCATTACACCGGTTATTAGATAAGAAAGCATTATGGGTTTGGGGTTACCGAGAAGAAAAAGCGTTTAGAAATGTAAAAGATTTGCTTACATCTGATTCTGTACTTATGCAATATAATGAAACATTACTCTTGGTTATAACTTGTGATGCCTCACCGTTTGGGGTGGGCGCTATTTTGAGCCATGTGCTACCTAATGGAAATGAGGCTCCCGTTGCATACTTTTCGAAGACTCTATCCCAGGCAGAACGTAACTGTGGACAAATAGACAAAGAGGCTCTTGCAATTGTGTCAGCCGTTAAAAAATTCCATGAGTATGTATATGGAAGAACATTTACAATTGTAACCGACCACAAACCTTTATTGGGGATAATCGCTGGGGACAAATCAACTCCCTATATATTGTCCCCAAGAATGATTCGCTGGTCAGAGTTTCTAGCTGCTTATAATTATCGATTGTTACATCGACCGGGGAAAGCCATTCCCCATGCCGACGCACTCAGCAGAGCACCGCTACCAGAGACCCTCGATGATCCGGCACCAACAGTATCGGCGTTACAAATCGAAACGCTCAACTCACCTCCTATGACCGCTCGAGATATCGCGAGGGAGACCAGACGAGACCACACCCTAGCACGAGTTCTAGCCTGGGTAGAGCGTGGATGGCCATTGGACCAGATCCCAGATGACTTCACGCCATTTAAAACAAGACAAACTGAACTTTTTTCTCAAAAAGGCTGCGTTATCTGGGGCGATTGTCGATCTGCGTTATCGTCGTCCCAGAACGACTCCAAAAAACGCTGTTACAAATCCTGCACGAAGGACATCCCGGGATCGTACGAATGAAGGCTCTCGCACGGAGCTACGCGTAGTGGCCAGGCATGGACCGACACATCGAGCAATGGGTCAAGGCCTGCACCAAGTGCCAACAAACCAGCAACGCACCGCCAAAAGCTGCACCAACCGAATGGGAGATGCCACGTGGACCCTGGTCCAGAATCCACCTGGATTTCGCAGGGCCGATCAAAGGACAGACATTGCTGTTGAGTGTCGATGCATACTCTAATTGGTTAGAAATTCATCGGATGGCCAATACAACCTCCGAGGCAGTAATTAAAGTCCTCAATAGACTCTTTGCAACTCATGGATTGCCGGACGTCCTAGTGTCCAATAACGGACCACAGTTTACAGCGCTAATGTTTGAACAGTACCTTGCTGACAACGGCATCCGCCATGCGCTCACCTCGCCGGTGCATCCTGCTACCAACGGCCAAGCGGAACGCATGGTACAATTTGTAAAAAAGACTTTACAAAAGCTGGACTATGATAATCTTGACGAAAAAATAAACCTCATTCTATTTCTACAACACATCACTCTGCACAACGAAACCGGCAGAACTCCCGCTGAACTTCTCATGGGGCGAAAACTCCGTTCCCGCCTTGACCGACTGCACCCTGCTTATGAGCCAGAGAAGCCTCCAGGATCCAGCGGGCGCTACCGTACCTTCAAGGTAGGTGACCCCGTTTATGCAAGGAATTTATTGGGCGACCCGGTTTGGATTGAAGCAATGATAATACGCGAGACTGGGCCCAGATCCTATATTGTAAAATGTATTGATGAGAGACTATGGAAAAGACATATTGACCAATTACGGTCACGACTTATAACTGCTAGCCAACAACTTCCCAACGACCAAACTGAGGGGGGGAAGGAAGAGAAGATGACGATATGCCAGAAAACCTGTTCCAGGAAAGCGAATCAAGTGAAACCCAGGAAATGGAGCAGGAAGAAGAATCGTACGCTCCAAGGGAAATCACACCAGAACGAGAAGCTGAGCCACTACAAAACAACACCCTACCTCAACGGGACTGCACGCAGCCAGTCCAAAGAAAATCTGACAGACCCAAGAGACAACCGTCCTATTTAAAGGACTACATAGTCACAAACTAATTGTGAAGCCAGGGGGAAGGGGTGTTATGTATGTAAATAGTTGAATAAAGGCAAGCTTGAGATAAAGTGCAGGGTTCTGGCCCTGCACTTCTGATTGAGTGTTAAGCGGCTAGATCGGATTTGTCAGGTTCTGAGAATCTGATTGGCCCTTAACGAAGGACTCTTATTGGTACTGGAGCTAGCATTTCACAAGCTCCTATTGGTTATTTAACATTAGCATTACCTATATAAGTGGAGTTGTTGTTATACAAGTTAGAAGTCACTATGCAATAAAGAGTTGAAAGTCACCAACTAAGACTGTCTCCATTCATTCTACCCATGCCTGAATATATGATATAAACGAGTGATTGTAAATTGAAGGATAGCAGCGCCTGTATTTCCTGCATCATTTTGTTTTCAGTCAAGGCAAAGAATATTCAAACACTCTGATCCCAACTGTAGAACCATCAATTTGAAACCCTTTTTGTTTGTTTGTTTGTTTGTTTTAAAAACCAGGGTGCAGAAGATCTATTTAATCTTGGCTGCTTCTGCGCTGGGCTTTAATGGTTGTTGCACGGTCTGAACAGACATTAACAGATAGCTGGGAGAGAAAGGCCTGGTTAATCTTCTGAGCTGCAATCCATCAAAACAGCACGAAACAGCGTATTGGCCAGATATTAATCAGGAATGTGGTGTGGGAGATGTCAGCTTTTGTTCCTACAAAGACTTTGCGTTGCCAACAGAAAACCATACTTGACATGTAATTCAAATCCCATGATGTTGTGAGAGGTTGTTTTTTTTTTTTCCCCTCTCCTCCCCCTCCGTGTCTTCAGTGAGGAAAAGGAGCCAAGCTCAATTTCACTCAGACAAAATGCCCATATGACTGCATCCATGTAATATTCAAACCTTAGTTAAAATTAACCTAGGTTAGTTTTTCTGTGGCCCTGGATGGATACAAACGTGACCCATGGGGTGAATTTAGGTCCAGTGTCTTGTTTGACTTTTAAATTGAGTCGAGAGGTTGAGTCCATTGTTTACAATTTCTATCTCTCTCTCTCTTATCTCTCTCTTGTTCTGTCATGCCACCAGTCAGAGTCTGAATCTGAGGAGGAAGACGAACAGCTGATAGATAGCAGGAGAGTGAATGTGGATTGTGTGGCTTATGAGGGAGGAAAGGGCCCTGATTCCCTTCACAAGGTACACCTGGGGATGGAGTTTAAAGGAGAGGCAGATGGGTGGGGCGGTTGCTGGGAACAATTGCTGAGTTTATCTAGTGTTGGCTGCTGTTATTACAGTTCCTGGCATCCTCCCAACTGGTTTGATTTACTGCCGCATTACTTCACTTCTGGAACGCCTTATCATGCCCTGCCGGATTTCTTATCTTACATTGCCTTGTTGGATTTATAATGTAAACTTTTCTGTTTACAACATTTGGATTGGAATATTTGCAGCCAAAGTCTGTTTCAGGGGTGGGATCTTACCAGTTTGGTCCAGTTTTATAGAGCCGGTAGCTGCAAAGAGCAGCTGACACTGAACCGGTTCGCTGGGGTGAGGTTTTGGTCTGCTGTTTGGCCCTCCCACCTGCCTGGGCTCTAGGCTGTCCTTTAGTGGCTGCATTTTCCTCCTCAGCTGCTTTGCATGGCACAGCTGAGTGCTGCTTGTCAGCTGGAGAAGGTAAATGCTTGCCGAAGCCAGTAGTATGCATGCGTGCACAGCACGCACTTGACGTGCATTTGCACGCTTCCTGAACCTGTTGTTATGCCGGTCAGATCTCACCGCTGTGTGGGAGAGTTTTTTCTCCAGACCAGAAGGTAACTGGGTCATTGGAGACAAAGTTGCAGCTAATAAAGGAACTAATTCTTATTCTCTGGCTGTATTGCCTTTGTGCCATGCCCCAGGCCATTACATGTTCTCTCTTTCTTTCTCTTTCTCATTTCTCTCTCTCTCTCTTTCCTTTCTTATAAGCTTTCACATTAAACTAGAGCATGATGTGTGCATGTAACCATTCTCTCTTTCTCTCTCTCATCTACGGTGCATTCCAAAAGTATTCAAACCCCGTTCATTTTGGTCAATTTGGTTATGGTGCAGTCTGATTCTACAGTTGTTGAAATTCATTTTTGTCCTCATTAATCTGCACTCAGTACCCCCACAATGACAAAGTGAAAATAGAATTTTAGAAATGTCTGTAAATTTATTAAAAAGAAAGAAAAACTTGAAATATAACACTGACATAAGTATTCAGGTGTGTGTAATATGTAGTTTGCCTCTGGAACTTTAAATTCAGTTGTGCCACTCAGAAAGATCTGGTCAACCAAGAAGCCAACTTTTCCATGCTCTGATTTGTCCAGAATATGCCAAAATTTTCCTCTTTGTAAATCACACTTGAACACAGCTAAGTATGTTTTGATCAACTTTAGCAGTTTTATACTTCTTTTTTTAATTTGAAATCTAGTTCACAAAACATCTATCTCTTCCTATCCCTGATTCTAACTGATGGGTAAAAATGCTGGATTCAGTGAGAAAAAAGTCTCACAGAAACAATTCTGGGCAATGTACAACAATCAGTAAAAATAACAAATACATTAAAAAGATTATTATAAAATAAATAACAAAATGGTATTAAAAATAGAAAAACAAATTTTAAAATGTACAAACCACACGGAATATAAGCAGGGATGAGACGCTACTGGTTCTGCCCGGTTCTAAAGAACTGATAGCTCTGAAGAGCAACAGACACAGAACCGGTTCTGTGTTTGCTGCTGTTTGACCCGCCCGCCCACCTGGGCTCTTACCTGAGCTTTATTTCCTGCTTTTTCAACCTCAGCTGCTTTGCACGGCACAGCTGAGGTTGAAAAAGCAGGAAAAAAGAGGCTTTTCAAATGCTGCACACCTGCGTGCTGTGCTTTTCAGCTATTTAGGCAGCACAGCTTAAGGTTTTGTTTACACATGCGCACAACATGCAAAACATAGTCACTGAACCGGTAGTAACACTGGTTGAATCCGACCCCCGAGTGTAAGACAAACTACAATGAATCACCTAAGAACATCTCTGGTTCCCTGGAACCCCCAGGCTTGGTAACATAATCAGATTTTGAGGGACTACTTGAATGATAACAGGGATGGAGCTAACCTAACTTTGGTGATGGTGGTGGTAATGTTGGGAAGAATGTTCCATAAGGCAGATTCCAGGCTTAGGTAGCCCACCTCCTGGGACCCCCTAAAAGAAGATCCCTGGCAGATTGTACCCACAACATGCCTCCTCTGTCAGATCTAAAAGGATGAGTTGATGTAATATATTTTGGTTTATTAGTCTTGAGTTATTTTTAGTGCGTAGGATCAACTCAACTCTTGAGTGAAAAACTTTCCAAAATGGATCTGATTGGCTTCTAGAAGTCTTGTGAAGTTTACCTGAAACCATAGCTCTCCTTGTGTGAGTCAGAAATAAGACAGAACACTTGTTGTGTCTGATTTCACTGACTGCTCCATTGTAGGTAACTTTTTTTCTCCCCTTGATTATACTCAACTTGGCTCTGCTTAATCTACATCTGGCTGACTCTATCTGGGTTTAGAAGCCAAAGAGGTCCTAGTCGGATTAGCATTTGGATGGGAATTCCAAAACCATGGGCTAAAAAGTGTGAAGTCAAAACACATCCAGAAAAAAAAGCAAAGGGGAATCACTTCCATACGGTCAGCCAAGAGAAATGCATCATTGTATCCAGGAAGTCATCAGGAGACAAGCTTGCTTTGAAGACTTTTTTTTTTTACCTTATTGGAAGTAGGGGGCCAGACTAGAAGACCTCCAAGGTCCCTTCCAACTCTCTTAATCTGTTGTTCTGTTGTTGTTGCTGCAGTTATATAACTTTATTACAAAGGTCACTGATGCACCCAACGACTGAAATTCATCCAATAAAGGAATTGGGGCAGTCCAGACAATTCACTTTAGACAGAATTTTATTTCTACCTGTGTTTCCCCCAAAATAAGACCATCTTCTTTTTTTTTTTTTTACCAACCAAAAAAGATACCAGGTCGGAGAAGGCAGAGCTTCGTTTTGGCGATACAGCTGCGATCTCGGGGCTCTGAGATCGCAGCCGATATTTTCGCCCCTGGTCGGTCCCAACGGACCTAAACCGTCCCGTAGAGACGGGGATAGAGAAGGGTACTGTTCCAGGATCCCAGAGATATCGCAAAATCTCTGGTTTGATCCGGGAGAAGCCCTTTTGCTGGCGGCGGAGAGGCAGCCTCCATAGCTGCTGAAGTCAGGACAGCTCCGGAAAGAAAGTGGCTGGAGTGAAAGTGTGTCGGCTGGGTGAGAAAAACTCTTTTGTGTTGTAAATTCGCTGAGGTTGGAAAGGACATCCTGATCAAAGAAGAAATCTGTGAGACTTTTTTTTTTGACTGAAACTGTCTGAGCGGCGTTTTTTAAAGTGGTGTCAAATTGAGGCTTGGGGTATTTTTTTCTTTTCTCTATATTTTTTGGGGGGGACTTTAGTGTGACTTTGTAGGTAACCAGATTGAATTTCCTCTTATATATATTTTTATGCTCCCTTTGATTTTTTAACTTTCTTTAGGATAAGAGGCTCCCTTTGGCTATTTTTTTTTTTTTGTCTCTGTATATATTCCTCCTTTTTTCTGGCTGGGGGGGAGGAAGAGCATTAAGAAACTTTGCAACACTGCCAACTAGAGGCTTGAAAGTATTTTATTTGAATTGGAGAGAATTGCAAAAAGACCTCTTCTCAAGGACATTTTAACGTGATAAGATAGAGGGAGAGCACAGCAAAATATTATTGCAGGTGCTTTCCTGGACTGTTATCAATAATTCAACACTTGAGGTTTGGCTTTGAAGCTGCTGGAGAAGAGAGTCATAACAAGAGCCTTGGATAAATAAATAAAGCGCAGTGTGCCTATATATATATATATATATATATATATATATATATATATATATATATATATATATATATATATATATACCCTATTCGCCAGCCTTTTTCTAAATTTCAATTCTAGTAATATTTTTATTTCTGCCTTTTATTTTAAAGGGAAAGCCTCAGAGTTTTTTCTTTATTTTTCTTTTCTTTTTTATTGGGACTTTTTTGCTTTTCCTATCTATGTTTTTGGACCACTTTGTTTTTCTTTTTTGATTATTTAGACTTTTCAACTGGATTAAGGTGTGAAGAACCTGAAGGAACTTTTTGTTTTTTCTCTTTTTTCTTTTTTTTTCTTTTCTTTTTTTTGCTCTTAATCAATATTATTATTTTTGGATTTGTTTGTTTTTCTCCTTTCTATTTTTTCTTTTTTATGGTGGACTACTTCGTAATTGGATTAGGGTCTAGAAGAACCGAAGATCTTTCTTCTTCCTTTTTTCCTGTTTCTTTTTTGGTTTCGTGCCTTTTACTATTGGAGTTTTCTATTTTGGATTATAATTGGCTGCTCTACCAGTTGGATTAAAAGTCAAGAAGAATTTGAAGCTTTGGAAGCATTGAAATGAGCAGGAAACCAATACCATCTGGCATTTCTACTTCTACCTCTGCTTCCCCACCAGCTGGAGGACAACGTTTAATTCAGACAATGTTGAAGCAAGATAAGGAACAAGAAAGAGTAACTTTACAGATGATTATGCAAGGAATCCAAGATCTCAAGACAAAATCAGACATCATTGAACAAAGAACAGGAAATATTGAACAAAGAACAGAAAATATTGAACAAAGAACAGAAAATATTGAACAAAGAATAGAGAAGACTGATGAAAAAGTGGAAAACATTAAACAAATGATGGTCAAGTATGAGGAGAGATTCCAAAAAATTGAGGAAGAAGGAAAACAAAGAGAGAAGAAGATTGGAAATATTGACAGTAGATTAACAGCGGTTGAACAAGAAAAAAGTGGGATGTTGAGGTGGGAGATGGAAAGGTCAGAATTTTACCTCAGATTTCAAAATATAGAAGAGGAAAAAGGAGAAAATTTGGCAGCGGTAATGATAGAAATTTTGGCAGATGCTTTGGAAATTACAGAGGAAAAGATGATGGATGGAATAGATGAGATATATCGAGTCTATACAAGGTATGCGATGAGAAATAAATTACCCAAGGAAGTCCATATTAGATTAACCAAAAAATCCATTAAAACGCATATATTACAAGTAGTAAGAGAGAAAACATTGAAATACAAAGGTAAAGAGGTTGTGGTTTTAAAACAAATAGAAGAGTGAGAGAGATGAGAAGAGAATATTGATTTCTGACCAAAATGCTCTTGGAAAACGAAGTGAATTATAGATGGCTGATTCCAGAAAGACTAATGTTTAGGTGGCAAGAGCAGAGATATAGAATTGATTCAATTGAGAAAGCGGAACTTTTCCATGCAGAATTTTTTGGAGGAAGAAGAGAGGAGGCAGAGAAAGAGGTCTCATTAATTGAGTTTCAAGAGGAACAACTGGAGACTGAAAAAGAGAAAGGAGCAGTAGGGGGACAGATGGATAGCAAAGAACAGCGTGAAGTGAGATCCACAAGAGCGGTTAGACCTAAATATAAAGCATAATCATAGAAGAAAAAAAACTGTTTACAATGAATATAAATGGACTTAATTCAGCTGTTAAAAGAAGGAAAACTTTTCATAAATTAGAGAAATTAAAATTTGATATAATTTGTCTACAAGAGGTTCATATTAAAAAACAACATGAACAATTGTTATTACAGCCAAAATTGGGGAAAATATTTACTTCTTTGACTCAAAGTAAGAAAAGAGGAGTGGTTCTATACATTAAAGAGGCTATCCCAGCAAAATTGATTTACACGGATGAAGATGGAAGAGTATTAATGGTAGAAATAATGGACAATAATATAAAAATACTCTTGATTGAAATTTATGCTCCGAATGATAAACAAGAAGAGTTTTTTAAAAAGTTACACATGAAAATAATTGGGCTGGACTATGTTAATATAATTATGATGGGAGATTTTAATGGAATTGTGGACAATAAATTGGACTATATAGCAACAACAACAAAGCAAAATAGAAAGGCTCTCCCAAGGTCTTTTTTTAAAATGACAGATGAATTAACTTTAAAAGATATTTGGAGAGAAAGAAATGTTAAAGCTAAACAATATACTTTTTATTCAAATAGACATCTATCATGGTCCAGATTAGATATGATTTGGATCTCAACAGAATTAATATCCAATATTCAAGAAACAAATATTGAAACAAGTACTTGGGCAGATCATAGCCCAATGACAATTAAATGGAAGGGACAAAAAAAAAGATCGAGATGGACATTAAATAATACTATTTTAAAGGAGAAAGATTTTATACAATGGATGGAGAAGGAATTGGCTTTTTTCTTCAGAGAAAATAAAAAAGAAGATACTTCAACGCAGAATGTGTGGGATACAATGAAGGCATACGCTAGAGGTTTGATAATAGATTATACAAGAAAAAAGAATATTAGGAAAAGGCAAGCTTCTAAGGCCTTGGAAGATGAGTATAAAATTCTTGAAAAAGAATTACAGAAAATGCCACAGAAAAAGGATATTAAATTGAAGCTGGATGTAATTAAACATAAAATGGAATTAATAGAGAAAGAAGAACTGGCACAGAAAATTAGAAACTCTAAACAGAATTATTTTGAAGATGCAAATAAACCAGGTAGATGGCTAGCATATAAATTGAGAAAAGAGAAGGAATCAAGAAAAATATTGAAGTTAATAGATGAACAAGGCCAAGTTTGTTATGGGAATAAGGAGAAAAAAGAAATTATTCGAGATTTTTATGGGCAACTATATAAACAAGAGAATATTGATGAGGAAAAAGTCAAACAGTATTTACAGGAAGCTAATTTACCGAAGATACCTAAAGAGACTGAAGAAATGCTAGAAAGCAATATAACAATGATGGAACTAAATGAAGCATTTAAGAGACAAAATAATGGGAAAGCACCGGGTCCAGATGGGCTTCCAGCAGAATTCTGTAAAATATTTCAAGAATCTTTGAGCACCTCATTGTTAGAAGTTATGAATGAAGTTATGTTAAAAAAGATGATACCCAAAACATGGTCAGAGGCTTATATTACACTTATACCGAAGGAAGAGACTGACCCACTGCAAATTAAGAATTATAGACCTATTTCTTTATTGAATGCAGACTATAAAATCTTTGCTTCAATCTTAGCAGAAAGACTTAAAAAATATTTAAATAATTTTATTCACCCAGATGAAAATGGATTTCTGCCAAAGAGACAAATTAGAGACAATATGAGAGTAATCTTGGACACTTTGGAATACTATGAGGCTCATCCTGAAAAGCAAATGGCTTTGATATTCCTAGATGCTCAAAAAGCATTTGACAACGTGAACTGGAGATTTATGTTATTATTATTGGAGCAGATGGGTTTTGCTAAAAAAATTATTCAAGCAATAGAAGCCATATATAATAAACAGACAGCAAGGGTAATGATGGAGGGGGAACTTACAGATTTTATTAATATAAGGAAAGGCACAAGACAAGTATGCCCCCTATCTCCTTTGCTATTTGTGTTGACCTTGGAAGTGTTGAATAGAAATATTAGGGATGATAAAAGCATAAAAGGAATGAAAATTAAGAAGGAAGAATTTAAGCTACAAGCTTTTGCTGATGATTTAGCTTTTATTTTGGAAGACCCGCTAGAAATAGCTCCAAAGTTATTGGAAAGGATAGAGACATATGGAGAGGTGGCTGGTTTGAAAATAAATAAAGATAAAACAAAGATTTTGACAAAGAATATGCTATCGAGACAGAGAGAACTGGCAGATCTTTTGAAAATTCAAGTTACAAATAAGGTTAAGTATCTGGGGATATATTTGACAACAAGATGTAGCACATTAAAGGAGTGTTATGTCCTGAATTTGCATACTCGAAATCCCCGCGCCTTGATTGGCTAAGGCGCGGGGATTTCTGATTGGCCAGGCGAGCCACGCTGATTGGCCCGATTGGAGTCTCCCGCGATTGGTTCAAACCAAGAGCGGGAGACTTGAATTGCTGCCATTGGCCGCGGCCGCCGCAGCGAAAAGTATAAAAGCCGCGGGCTTTTTGCTTTTCGCCGGTTCGGTTCCCCATTGTAAATAAAGAGCTTTGAATGAAAGTCACCGACTCTGAGCATCTTTTTGCGGACACGACACTGGCGACGAGGGTGGGATCTCGCCCCTGAACCGAACCCCGTGTCCACCAAAGAACCAGCGCCAGCGCAGAGATGGCGAAGATTGCACCGCCCGCCCCCTTCAACCCCGCCGCCGAGGACTGGGAATCGTACTCGGATCGGTTCCGTATGTACCTGGAATGCGCCGGAATGAAGGACGCCCCGGGCCCGCTAAAACGCGCCGTCTTCCTTACTCACTGTGGACCAGAGGTCTTCCAGATGGCCAAAGCATTGGCCAAGCCGGCAGACGCAACCGCCATGGACTGGGACATCCTCGAACCTATTCTGCGGCGCCATTACGCCCCCGAAGTCCCCATCCTGATACGGCGCAACGAGTTCTACCGCCGAAACCAGAAACCAGACGAAAAATTGAGCGACTTCGTCGCAGAGCTACGGCGCCTAGGAGGACTCTGCGAGTTTGAAAGTCTGAACAGTCTCATAAGAGACCGCTTCGTACTTGGCTTATGGGATCCTACACTCCAGAGCCGACTTATGGCCAAGGGCGACATCAGCCGAGCCGATGCCCTTACCGCAGCCGCAGCCGCGGAAGCAACCCGCACGTCAGCGGACAGCATGCGAAGATCTGACGCGAAGGGCGGAAACAACAACCCGGCAGGGTCGACCGACACAAGAAACGAAGCAACCGCACACTACGGAGAATACCAGTCAACCTCCAGCACGTCGGAAGACGAGGAGGACATACATCGCGTGCAGACGGGACGCGGCGACCAACGGAATCGAAGAGGTCGTAGGTCGAGGACCAACTGCGCCGGGTGCGGCGGCGACCACCCCAGGTCAGAATGCCGATTCTTTGACTCTATCTGTAGGCATTGTGAACGACGGGGTCACATCGCCCGAGTTTGCCGCCAAAAGAAGACCCGCAGCCCGCCCAAATGGGAACAACACGACAGAAGGAGAGAAAGTTCCCCGCCCAGAGCCAGAGAGCGCCAACCAGACGGTCGATGGGACCGTACTCAACGATCTCAAAGAGGCGGCGACGGTCGGTGAAAGGAAGAGACCCACCAGACGGTGACCATCGGCCATGCCATCTCCGACGGCGCCAGAAAGGTACACGTAGAAGTCCATATTGAAGGCCAGCCATGCAAAATGGAAGTGGACTCCGGGTCCTACCTTTCCATGATTGCATGGCGCGAAATCAAAAGACTAGTGCCTACACTACAAAAAAGAAACGTAAATGCCCAAAAGATCATCATAAAAGACTACCAAGGGAATCGCGTCCCGGTAGTGGGCACCAAGAACTTTAATATAACTTACAAAGGCCACACCGAACAGCTGCCACTCACTATCGTCGATCGCGACCGCCCAAGCCTACTGGGCTTACAATGGTTCGCCCCGCTTAACATCGCGCTGACAGGTGTCAACCACGTCACCATCGAAGCTTGGGAACATTGGCTAGCCCAGGAGTTCCAGGAGGTCTTCGATGGAGGCTTGGGCAAGTACCAGGGGCCCCTTATCTCGTTTGACCTAGACCCAAGGGTTCCCCCTAAGCGGCTTAAACCTAGAAGGGTACCATTCGCCTTAAAGCCTAAAATTGACGAGCAGATCGACAAGCTCGTCAAACAAGGGGTATTGCAACCGATAGACCATGCCAGATGGGAGACCCCTATAGTGACCCCAGTAAAGCCAGACGGGTCCGTGAGAATTTGCGGGGACTATAAGGCCACCCTAAATGGCGCGTTGCAACAAAGCGCCTACCCAGTCCCAATAGTGCAACATTTACTGCACTCACTGGGAGGGGGCAAGGTCTTTGCCAAGCTCGACCTCGCCCAGGCATATCAGCAGCTACCTGTGGACGAGAAAACGGCGGAAGCCCAAACAATCGTGACTCATCGGGGGGCCTTCAAGTGTAACCGACTCCAATTTGGAGTCAGCGTGGCACCAGGCATCTTTCAGAGCCTGATGGAACGTTTGCTACAGGGCATTAAGGGGGTGGTGCCCTATTTCGATGACGTATTAGTGGTGGCGCCAAACGAAGCCGAATTGGAAAACCGACTCAGACAAGTCTTAACAAAATTTAAAGAAACAGGACTTAAAGTCAAACGAGAAAAATGCCAACTATGTACAAAGCAAGTAGAGTTTTTGGGCTATCTCCTAGACCGGCATGGCATTCACTCTACGACTAAAAAAGTGAAAGCCATCAAGGAAGCCCCCACCCCAAAGTCTAAAATGGAACTACAAGCGTTCCTAGGCTTGCTAAATTTTTATAATGTTTTCCTACCTCAAAAGGCAACGGCGGCGGAACCTTTACATAGACTCCTGGACAAGAAGGCAGCCTGGACTTGGGGGAGACGAGAGCAAGCCGCCTTTCAAAAAACCAAAGACCTCCTCACCTCCGACGCCGTCCTGATGCAATTCAGCGAAACCTTGCCCTTAGCTGTCACTTGCGACGCATCACCTTTCGGCGTCGGCGCTGTCCTCAGCCACACCCTCCCCGACCAGAGAGAAGCACCCATCGCTTTTTTCTCCAGGACTCTGACTAAACCGGAACGGAACTATAGCCAGCTGGACAAAGAAGCTTTGGCTATAGTTGCCGCCGTTAAACGTTTCCACGAATACCTGTATGGCCGCCCGTTCACCATTGTGACGGATCATAAGCCATTGCTGGGCATCCTCGCTGGAAACCGAGCCACCCCGAACATTTTGTCACCCCGGATGACAAGGTGGTCCGAGTTCCTGGCAGCCTACAGCTACGAACTGTTACACAAGCCAGGTAAGAAAATTTCGCACGCGGACGCTTTAAGCCGCTCGCCTTTACCTGACTCTGAACCTGACCCAGCACCAACAACAAACACCCTAAGTATCGAGAGCTTACCTATTACCGCATCAGACATTGCCAGAGAAACCGTTAAGGACAGGCGTCTGGCGCGAATCTTACACTGGTTAGAAAAAGGCTGGCCGGAGAAAGACAATGACGAGACTTTTAAAACATTCCGACAGCGCCAGACTGAACTCTCACTACTGAGAGGATGTATTCTGTGGGGTGACAGGGTGGTAATCCCGGACAGATTGCAAGAGAGGGTCTTAGAGATGCTACATGAGGGTCATCCTGGCATCGTCAGGACTAAAGCCCTGGCCAGGAGTTACGCTTGGTGGCCAGGGATGGACAAGCAAATTGAGGCATGGGTCGCCAAATGCCACCGGTGCCAGGAGACCAGATCCAGCCCACCCGCAGCACCTATCCGGGACTGGGAGACACCACGGGGGCCCTGGTCCAGAATCCATTTAGACTTTGCTGGTCCCACAAATGGGCATACTTTTCTAATCACAGTTGACGCTTACTCCAATTGGTTGGAGGTAAGCGACATGAAATCCACTACCACAGAGGTCGTCGTAAAAGAACTGAGTAAACTGTTTTCCACACACGGCCTCCCAGACATCGTCGTCTCAGACAACGGGCCCCAGTTCACTTCCATCGATTTCGAATGGTTCCTGGCGGAGAGGGGTATCCGCCACGCATTAACAGCACCGGCGCATCCGGCGGCGAACGGTAGGGCGGAACGGATGGTTCAGTTTACGAAAAAGACCCTCCGGAAAATGGACCACGGGGAGATCAGCGACAAAATCAACAAACTCCTCTTCATACAGCACATCACTCCCAATACCACAACTAACAAGAGCCCTGCAGAACTTCTAATGGGCAGAAAGCTGAGGTCCCCACTCGACAGGTTACACCCGACCTATAACCCGGAGCGGCCCCCAGACTCCAGTTCCAGGTACCGGACATTTGACCCAGGTGACTTAGTCTACGCAAAGAACATGATGGGGGACCCCCTATGGATCCCAGCCGTCATAACTCAGGTCACTGGTCCACGGTCGTACCGGCTCCAAACTATCGATGGGCGAGCCTGGAAGTGACACATAGACCAGCTCAGGTCACGAACAGCGACTGACCTCAACCCCCAAGACACGAACCAAGGGGGGAGGGAATACCCGGATAGACAATCGCAGGAAAAAATAAACCAAAAATACTCACCGGAACACAGCCATCGCGAGTCCCCTCCGGAGAAGAACCACCTGGCCAGCTCTACCGACTCGGAGAAGCCAAGCGGGAGCGGCGAAATCCGCAGCTCAACCGACCCGGTAGGCCCAGGCGGGAGCCACGGCGAAAGAACCGGCCCGATCATCCAGCCGGTTCGCACAGAGGCAGGAGCAGCCAAAAAGATGACCGCTCCGGCCGAGTTACAGCATGCAAGTGAGTTGCGCAGGTCAACTAGGACTCGACGGAGCCCCGCCTACCTGTGTGACTACACCACGTGATGGACCATACCAAGAGGGGAGGGGTGTTATGTCCTGAATTTGCATACTCGAAATCCCCGCGCCTTGATTGGCTAAGGCGCGGGGATTTCTGATTGGCCAGGCGAGCCGCGCTGATTGGCCCGATTGGAGTCTCCCGCGATTGGTTCAAACCAAGAGCGGGAGACTTGAATCGCTGCCATTGGCCGCGGCCGCCGCAGCGAAAAGTATAAAAGCCGCGGGCTTTTTGCTTTTCGCCGGTTCGGTTCCCCATTGTAAATAAAGAGCTTTGAATGAAAGTCACCGACTCTGAGCATCTTTTTGCGGACACGACAAGGAGAATAATTATATTAAACTTAAACAACAGATAACTACAGATTTGCAGAAGTGGGAAAACTTGCAATTGTCATTAATAGGGAGAATTTCAACAATTAAGATGAATATTTTACCTAGAATTTTATTTTTGTTTCAAACAATACCAATTAGGCTTGGAAAAGACTATTTTGAAGATTTAAATAAAATTATGTTGAAGTTTATATGGCAAGGGAAAAAAGCGAGAATAAAGCTAAAGCTTTTGCAAGATGCTAGAATTAGAGGAGGTTTTGGCCTGCCTAATTGGGAATTGTACTATCAAGCTGCAAGTTTGATGTGGGTCAAAGAATGGATAACATTAAGGAAACATAGGTTGCATTAGAAGGGCATGACTTGCTGTTGGGCTGGCATGCTTTTTTATGGTATAAGGGAACTAAAACACAGGGTTATTTTAGAAGACATTATGTACGGGAGTCTTTGTGGTTAAATTGGGAGAAGATAAAAAGACAATGTTATTTGAAAATTCCAGTTTGGTTATCGACCATTGAAGCATTTTCCTATCCTATAATCTACAAGAAGGAACAAACAGTTAGATATGGGGAACTTTTGGATGAAAAGGGTGAACTTAAATCGATCCAAAACTTAGAGGAACAAGGTATAAGGATGAATTGGTTTTCATATGCACAAATACATTCAAGGTATGATGAAGATTCCAAAACGGAGGGATTTTATGATAAGCAGACTGATTTAGATAAGATCTTGATGGGTACTGATGAGAAGGTGATTAAAAAATTATATGGTTATTTACTGGAAATGAAATTAGAGGAAGAACAAGTCAAAGAAACTATGATTGTTTGGGGGAAGAATTTTGGATATGGGATTGATTTAGAGAAATGGCAGAAATTGTGGTCTCAAAATTATAAAATGACAATGTCAACAGCATATAAAGAAAACTTGTATAACATGTTTTACAGGTGGCACTTTCCTCCGACAAGAATAGTAAGAATGTTAAAGAACAAATCTGAAAAATGCTGGAAATGTCATCAGATACCCGGCTCGTATTACCATATGTGGTGGACTTGTGAGGATGCTAGAAAATATTGGACTATAATTCGCATGTGGCTGGAAAAAATGACAAAGAAACATATAGACTTGAAACCAGAGATCTTCTTATTGGGAATTTTACCTGATATATATAGTAAAGATTTGAAATACCTGATTGTAAATGTATTAACAGCAGCCAGGATTGTATTGCTAAAAATTGGAAGAATCAGAAAATACCATTACAGGAAGAAATTATTAAGAAAATATTGGAATGTGCTGAGATGAGCAGATTGACATTTGAAATTAGAGAGCAAGAGGATAAACAATTTTATGAAATTTGGGATCTTCTTTATAAATGGCTAGATGATAAAATACGATAATAGAATATTTTAGATAGTAAGAAATATCTTTATCTTGCTATTTTGCTATTATTTTGTTACTTGATATTTTATTTATAAAGGGTTTTTTTAGGATTGATTTGGTATGATTATATGATTTGTTGAATAATCTGCTTAAAGTATTGTTAGCTCATAAAGCATGAATGATTAAAAGTATAGTCAAAAAAAAATTTTTTTTTTTTTAGTGATTATAGGATATATAAGTTTGGATTGATAATATGAGTTGTTATGTAACATAATTGTAACTGGGACTACAGAATGAATGCACAAAAATGATGAACCAACTGACACACTGGATGTACATACGAGAGTTGAATGTTTTAATGTTTTGTTTGTCTTGTTTGTTTGTAGAAAATTAATAAAATTTTCTTTAAAAAAAAAAAAAAAAGATACCAGGTCTCATTTTCAGGGGGGAATGTCATCTACTGACTCACCTCAAAAGCTTAATTTTTACCTGTGCACCCTAGAGTGGGTGGGGTCTTAATTAGGGCTTATATTGGGGGGGTAGGACTTATATTGGGTGCAGGTGTAAAAAAATCAAGCTAGGACTTACTTTCAGGGTAGGTCATATTTTTGGGGAAACACGTTGTGTATACATGACATATAACTGAAACGTATGTGAAAGAGATGTGAGGGGACAGTGCTTGAAAGAAAGCTAGCAAATTAGGTTGAAATGCTGTTTTTATCTTCCCAGTTAAGATCCCTGATACCTCATAGATTAAGAGCATTAATCCATATGAAATCAAGATTCATTACACTAATTAATTTCCTAATTCAAGATGCTAGGAATAATGAATGGATGCACACTTAAAATACATGTAAGCAAAAACAGGACAACAGAGATTCCCATATTGCTGATTCTCCAGACAGTAACATCTGCACAGTATTATTTTTAACTTGCACAGTATTATTTTTATGCAGCAAGGTAGTTCATTGGAGTAAAGAAAATATGTCTTGATAGTATTTAACTCCCTCCTGCTGTTGAACCGTGCCTTTTTCCAATTAAGTTCTCTTGGCAAAATCAGATAAAGAGATTGAAATAAATGGTGTGAACAAAGGGCATCCAAGGGTGTCATTTAAATTGTTATTGACTGCGAACATTACCAGAAAAAGAGAGTCACAACTTGCAAATTCACCTAATAAGGAAAGATAATGAGATTGTGGTGCAATTTTCATGATCCTGAAGATGTCATCTTTTTTTTTTAAAAAAAAATGTTTATTCTTATTTTCAGGAACAGTGGTACCTTGTTCTCATAACATCTTTAACTCAGCAATCATCCTTACATCCTTTAATTGTAGTCCAAAAATGCCCTGCAAATTGTTTTTGGAAATTATAGACTCATGATACAGCCTCTATCTTGTCCTCATCTTGGGGGCATCCACATTCATCTTTAGATGTTTTGATTTTAAAGTACTAGTAGTCCTCACTCAAAGATCACTTGTTCAGCAACTATTCAAACTCATGAACAGGTAGGGAGGGGGAGGTATAGAACTATCAAGCATGAGGAATTTGGTTGACCCTATCTCAAAAAGAATATAAATCTAATCTTGCTATGGAGTTGAATTTCTGGTCTGATCTATCTAACGATTGACAATGACTTGATAGTGGATATTTGATATTAAATGAATACCGGTAGTCCTTGACTTATAACCATTCATTTAGTGCTCATTTAAAGTTACAACAACACTGAAAAAAAATGTGATTTACGACCATTTCTCACACTTACAAATGTTGCAGCATCCTTATGATCATCCTCGTGATCATAATTTGGATGCTTGGCCACTGATTCATGATGGTTGCAGCGTCCTGGGGTCATGTGATCCCCTTTCGTTGACCTTCTGACAAGCAAGTCCATGGGGAAGCCAGATTCACTTAACAACCATGTTAGAAACTTAACAAGTGTAGCAATTTGCTTAAAAACGGTGGCAAGAAAGATTTAAAAAAACCCTCACATAACAACTGTGTTGTTTGGCAACAGAAATTTTGGGGTCAATTGTGGTGGTAAGTCAAGGGCTAACTGTCGTGTCCGCAAAAAGACACTCAGAGTCGGTGACTATCATTCAAGCTCTTTATTAAACAGTTGTGAACCGAACCAGCGAAAAGGAAAAAGCCCGCGGCTTTTATCCTTTTCGCTGCGGCGGCCGCGGCCAATGGCAGCGATTCAAGTCTCCCGCTCTTGGAGTGAGCCAATCGCGGGAGACTTCAATCGGGCCAATCAGCGCGGCTCGCCTGGCCAATCAGAAATCCCCGCGCCTTAGCCAATCAAGGCGCGGGGATTTCGAGTATGCAAATTCAGGACAGAACACCCCTCCCCTCTTGGTATAGTCCATCACGTTGCGTAGTCACGCAGGTAGGCGGGGCTCCGTCTAGCCCTAGTTGACCTGCGCAACTCAGTTGCAAGCTGGATCTCGGCCGGAGCGGTCCTCTTTTTGGCTGCTCCTCCTTCTGTGTGAACCGGCTGGATGATCGGGCCGGTTCGTTCTCCGTGGCTCCCGCCTGGGCCTACCGGGTCGGTTGAGCTACGGGTTTCGCCGCTCCCGCTTGGTTTCTCCGAGTCGGTTGAGCTGGCCAGGTGGTTCTTCTCCGGTGGGGACTCGCGATGGCTGTGTTCCGGTGAGTACTTTTGGATTATTTTTTCCTGCGCTTGTTTATTCGGGTATTCCCTCCCCCCTTGGTTCGTGTCTTGGGGGTTGAGGTCTGTTGCCGTTCACGACCTGAGCTGGTCGATGTGTCGTTTCCAGGCTCGCCCATCGGTGGTTTGGAGCCGGTACGACCGTGGACCTGTGATTTGAGTGATGACGGCTGGGATCCATAGGGGGTCCCCCGTCAGGTTTTTCGCGTAAACTAAGTCACCGGGGGCAAATGTCCGGTATTTGGAACTGGAGTCTGGGGGCCGCTCCGGGTTGTATGTTGGGTGTAACCTGTCGAGTGGGGACCTCAGCTTCCTGCCCATTAGTAATTCGGCTGGGCTTTTGTTGGTAGTGGTGTTCGGGGTGATGTGTTGTATGAAGAGGAGTTTATTGATTTTGTCGTTGATTTCCCCGTGGTCCATCTTCCGGAGGGTTTTTTTTGTAAACTGTACCATCCGTTCCGCCCTACCGTTCGCCGCCGGATGCGCCGGTGCTGTTAATGCGTGGCGGATGCCCCTCTCCGCCAAGAACCTCTCAAAATCGAGGGAAGTAAACTGGGGCCCGTTGTCTGAGACGACGACGTCTGGGAGGCCGTGCGTGGAAAACAGTTTACACAGTTCTTTGATGACGGCCTCCGTGGTAGTGGATTTCATGTCGCTTACCTCCAACCAATTGGAGTAAGCGTCAACTGTGATCAGAAAAGTATGCCCATTCGTTGGACCCGCAAAGTCTAAATGGATTCTGGACCAGGGCCCCCTTGGTGTTTCCCAGTCCCGGATGGGTGCTGCGGGTGGGCTGGGTCTGGTCTCCTGGCAACGTTGGCATTTGGCGACCCATGCCTCTATCTGTTTGTCCATCCCTGGCCACCAAGCGTAACTCCTGGCCAGGGCTTTAGTCCTGACGATGCCAGGATGACCTTCATGTAGCATCTCTAAGACCCTCCTTTGCAATCTGTCCGGGATGACCACCCTGTCACCCCACAAAATACATCCTTTAAGCAGTGAGAGTTCAGTCTGGCGGTTTCTGAATGTTTTGGTGGATTCGTCATTGTCCCTTTCAGGCCAACCTTTTTCTAGCCAGTGTAGGATTCGCGCCAGACGCCTATCCTTAATAGTTTCCCTGGCAATGTCCGACGCGGTAATGGGTAGGTTCTCGATGCTAAGGGTGTTTGTCGTTGGTGCTGGGTCAGGATCAGAGTCTGGTAAAGGCGAACGGCTTAAGGCGTCCGCGTGCGAAATTTTCTTACCTGGCTTGTGTAACAGTTCATAGCTGTAGGCTGCCAGGAACTCGGACCACCTTGTCATCCGGGGTGATAAAATGTTCGGGGTGGCTCGGTTTCCAGCGAGGATGCCCAGCAATGGCTTATGATCTGTCACAATGGTGAACGGGCGGCCATACAGGTATTCGTGGAATCGCTTAACGGCGGCAACTATAGCCAAAGCTTCTTTGTCCAGCTGGCTATAGTTCCGCTCCGGTTTAGTCAGAGTCCTGGAGAAAAAAGCGATGGGTGCTTCTCTTTTGTCGGGGAGGGTATGGCTGAGGACAGCGCCAACGCCGAAAGGTGATGCGTCGCAAGTGACAACTAAGGGCAAGGTTTCGCTGAATTGAATCAGGACGGCGTCGGAGGTGAGGAGGTCTTTGGTTTTTTGAAAGGCGGCTTGCTCTCGTCTCCCCCAAGTCCAGGTTGCCGCCTTATCCAGGAGCCTATGCAAAGGCTCCGCCGCCGTAGCCTTTTGGGGTAGGAAAACATTATAAAAATTCAGCAACCCTAAGAACGCTTGTAGTTCCGTTTTAGACTTTGGGGTGGGGGCTTCTTTGATGGCTTTCACTTTTTTAATTGTAGGGTGAATGCCATGCCGGTCTAGAAGGTAGCCCAAGAATTCCACTTGCTCTGTGCATAGTTGGCATTTTTCTCGTTTAACTTTAAGTCCCGTCACTTTAAATTTTGTTAAGACCTGTCTGAGTCGGTTTTCTAATTCGGCTTCGTTTGGCGCCGCCACTAATACGTCATCAAAATAGGGCACCACCCCCTTGATGCCCTGTAGCAAACGTTCCATCAGGCTCTGAAAGATGCCTGGTGCCACGCTGACTCCGAATTGGAGTCGGTTACACTTGAAGGCCCCCCGATGGGTTACGATGGTCTGGGCTTCCACCGTTTTCTCATCTACTGGCAACTGCTGATATGCCTGGGCGAGGTCGAGCTTGGCAAAGACCTTGCCCCCTCCCAGTGAGTGCAGCAGATGTTGCACGATTGGGACTGGGTAGGCGCTTTGTTGCAATGCGCCATTTAGGGTGGCCTTATAGTCCCCGCAAATTCTCATGGACCCGTCTGGCTTGACTGGGGTCACTATAGGGGTCTCCCATCGGGCATGGTCTATCGGCTGCAACACCCCCTGTTTGACGAGCTTGTCAATCTGCTCGTCAATTTTAGGCTTCAGGGCGAATGGTACCCTCCTAGGTTTTAGCCGCTTGGGGGGAACCCTTGGGTCTAGGTCAAATGAGATAAGGGGCCCCTGGTACTTGCCCAAGCTTCCATCGAAAACCTCCCAGAACTCCTGGGCTAGCCGCTGTTCCCAACCGTCGTCGGCGACGTGGTTGACTCCTGTCAGCGCGATGTCAAGCGGGGCGAACCATTGTAAACCCAGTAGGCTTGGGCGGTCGCGATCGACGATAGTGAGTGGCAGTTGTTCGGTGCGGCCCTTGTAGGTTACATTAAAGCTCTTGGTGCCCACTACCGGGACGCGATTCCCTTGGTAGTCTTTTATAATGATTTTCTGGGCATGAATATTCCTCTTAATCTCGCGCCATGCAATCATGGAGAGGTAGGACCCGGAGTCCACTTCCATCTTGCATGGTTGGCCTTCAATATGGACTTCTACATGTACCTTTCTGGCGCCGTCGGAGACGGCGTGGCCGATGGTCACCGTCTGGTGAGTCTCTTCCTTTCGCCGACCGTCGCCGCCTCTTGAAGATCGTTGGGCACGGTCCACCGACCGTCCGGTTGGCGCTCTCTGGTCCTGGGCGGGGGGCTTTCCTTCTTCTGGTCATGTTGTTCCCATTTGGGCGGGCTGCGGGTCTTCTTTTGGCGGCAAACTCGAGCGATGTGACCCCGTCGTTCACAATGCCTACAGATAGAGTCAAAAAATCGACATTCTGACCTGGGGTGGTCGCCGCCGCACCCGGCACAGTTGGTCCTCGACCTACGACCTCTTCGATTCCGTTGGTCGCCGCGTCCCGTCTGCACGTGATGTATGTCCTCCTCGTCTTCCGACGTGCTGGAGGTTGACTGGAATTCTCCGTAGTGTGCGGTAGATTCGCTTCTAGGGTCGGCCGACCTTGCCGGGTTGTTGTTTCCGCCCTTCGCGTCAGATCTTCGCATGCTGTCAGCAGACGTGCGGGTTGCTTCTGCGGCTGCGGCTGCGGTGAGGGCATCTGCTAGGCTGATGTCGCCCTTGGCCATAAGCCGGCTCTGGAGTGTAGGGTCCCATAGGCCGAGTACGAATCGGTCTCTTATGAGGCTGTTCAGACCTTCAAACTCGCAGAGTCCTCCTAGGCGCCGCAGCTCGGCGACGAAGTCGCTCAATTTTTCGTCTGGTTTCTGATTTCGGCGGTAAAACTCATTGCGCCGTATCAGGATGGGGACCTCGGGGGCGTAATGGCGCCGCAGTATAGGTTCGAGGACGTCCCAGCCCATGGCGGTTGCGTCTGCCGGCTTGGCCAATGCTTTGGCCATCTGGAAGACCTCTGGTCCGCAGTGAGTAAGGAAGACGGCGCGTTTTAGCGGGCCCGGGGCGTCCTTCATTCCGGCGCATTCAAGGTACATACGGAACCGGTCTGAGTACGATTCCCAGTCCTCGGTGGCGGGGTTGAAGGGGGCGGGCGGTGCGATCTTCGCCATCTCTGCGCTGGAACTGGCTCTTGTTGGACACGGGGTTCGGTTCAGGGTCGGGATCCCACCCTCGTCGCCAGTGTCGTGTCCGCAAAAAGACGCTCAGAGTCGGTGACTATCATTCAAGCTCTTTATTAAACAGTTGTGAACCGAACCAGCGAAAAGGAAAAAGCCCGCGGCTTTTATCCTTTTCGCTGCGGCGGCCGCGGCCAATGGCAGCGATTCAAGTCTCCCGTTCTTGGAGTGAGCCAATCACGGGAGACTTCAATCGGGCCAATCAGCGCGGCTCGCCTGGCCAATCAGAAATCCCCGCGCCTTAGCCAATCAAGGCGCGGGGATTTCGAGTATGCAAATTCAGGACAGAACACTAACTATAGTTAGTCAGCCTTCAGTTTCAGCCTTCCCAGGTAGACCAGACAGGGAACATGATCAGATGAGCTAATTCAATTTTATTGCAAGGATACTTTAATATAATCTTGGAAGTCTGATAGTACATATCTCCCACTCTCTCTTTTACCACCTGAGAAATGAGAGAGATTTCTTTCTGGGTTTCTTTTTTTGCCTGTTATGCAGCTGTGAGCTATGCCCTAACTTATCTGTTTATTCCCTACACAGCATCTCTTAACTGTCCCCCAAGGTCACTCCCACATATCATTACAGTTGCCTAGTGGAACTGACAATCTGAGTGGATAAGGGTTGTGTAACTTTAAATAAGCCAGGTTGCATGGAATAAAAAAGCTAACCCTACCCTGTCCTACTTTGTTTGCACAAAATGCTCATTCCAATATGTCTTCCCATCAAACACATTTCGTGATGTTTTATCTACAATCGTGAATGGTCCAGGACTTTATGTACTGGCCTTGAACAATCTTCTGTGAGAATACCTGCTGTCCAGGTGATAGAAATGCATAACCCAGGAGCTGAGCCAAACTTATTACAGAAGACATTTAGCTGAGACATTTTGCTTGTCTCCATACTAGAAGATGGAGAAGATGGAGTAGAGGCAGAGGGAGACTTTGAAGATATTTTTTTTCCAGTTCTTTTTTTTTTTTTGAAACAAATTTTATTAATTTTAAAGACAAACCATCATTAACTATTGAATACATAAACCCTCTTTCCATTATAAATTTTACAAGTCGAATAAGACATTATTTTATACAACATACCGTATATACTCGAGTATAAGCCGAGTTTTTCAGCCCATTTTTTGTGCTGAAAAAACCGCCCTCGGCTTATACTCGAGTCAGCCGCTACAGCACCATGCCTAGCCTGCGCTGGCGTGGCTGCAACCGATCGCGCCTCCAGGGCAGCATCGTCACCGCGGCTGTCTACCCACTGAGGGACACACAGGCGACCCCAAGCGGCCTCTCCTTCCCCATTAACGGGCCCCCGGGGCCCCCGCAAGCTCCTGTGTTGCGCGCTTCCAGCTTCGCAAAGAAACCGCCAGGCTCAGGCAGCCTCCCCCACCCCTTAGCCTAGCAGCGAAGAGCTGCTCCGGGGGCAGCGAGACAAAGTGCCTGGCTGCGCCGTGGTGGGAGCCCCCGGAGCAGCTCTTCGCTGCTAGGGGAGGGGGTGGGGGAGGCTGCCTGAGCCTGGCGACCCCAAGCGGCCTCTTCCTCCCCATTAACGGGCCCCCGGGGCCCCCGCGAGCTCCTGTGTTGCGTGCTTCCAGCTTCGCAAAGAAACTGCCAGGCTCAGGCAGCCTCCCCCATCCCCTAGCCTAGCAGCGAAGAGCTGCTCCGGGGGCAGCAAGACAAAGTGCCTGGCTGCGCCGTGGCGGGAGCCCCCCGGAGCAGCTCTTTGCTGCTGGGGGGTGGAGGCTGCCTGAGCCTGGCGACCCCAAGCGGCCTCTTCTTCCCCATTAACAGGCGCCCGGGGGCCCCGCGAGCTCCTGCGTTGCGCGCTTCCAGCTTCACCAACAAACGGAGCTGCAAATCTGGTAATCACTTGCGGAGCCTCGGCTCGAACCCTCTTTCCCCTCTTTCCCCGCACTCCCCCCCTCCGCACTCCTCTGGCGGCAGCAGGCGGAGAAAGCCCCACTTCCCCCTGGCTTTGATGGCACGCGTGAGTTGGCTTCCCACTCTTTTTTTTTTAACTCTCCTCTTCCTCCTCCTCCTCTCCTCTCCCCTTGTTGTCTGGTCTTCCCTAAGGAAACTCGAGGGCTCACACTTCCAGGTGTTTCTCCCTGTCTTTCTCCCTGTCAATGATCTTTTCTTCCCTTCCCTTCTCTCAGCCCCATCCTCCTTCACCTTTGTCACCACAATCCTGAACAGATGAAGTTTGTACTTCTCAAGAAAGGTTGGATGTTCCTTTTGAGGAGGGAACCTAGTGTGACATCTGTAAGTTGACCTACTACTGAGCCATGGCATGTGTGCAGATGCAATGGAGGCATGAGGGAGAGCTGTGAAAGAGATGGTGGCTCTCCAAAACAGGATGTACATACAGCACAGGCACATGCTTTTTTCTTGCAAGGGAGACAGTGACTCTGTTTGGACATACAGATGAGGAGGAGGAATCCAGTTTTGAAGGATTTTAACTCTTGTGTTTTAGCTTGGTTGCTGATTGAGCTAAGGTTTTTGTACTTTTAAAGTTATTGTTGATACCATATTGGTTTTGTTGGCTCTCTTTTCCACTTACAGAGCTAGTTTACTGTTTTTCTTTGAAATAAATATTCAAAAACATTTAACCTACTGATGCCTCAATTCATGTAATTTTATTGGTATCTATTTTTATTTTTGAAATTTACCAGTAGCTGCTGCATTTCCCACCCTCGACTTATACTCGAGTCAATAAGTTTTCCCAGTTTTTTGTGGTAAAATTGGGTGCCTCGACTTATATTCGGGTCGACTTATACTCGAGTATATACGGTAGTTCTGTTTTACACCATTTCCATATGAATATATAAATATATCTTAGCAAATTTCCCATTATTTCTCTTTACTCTTATTCAATTTCATTATTATTATTTTTCCCTATATTTATCCAATTTATAATCGTCATCTACATTTCTCTCTGACTTGGTTACCATTATTCTCATCCAACATTCCTCCGAGGTTTTATTAATTCTCAAACAAACATGAGCACACAAAACACACAATAATAAAACTTCTTTTAAGTAGTTTGGACCCAGATTACCTCTCTTTATATGGACTTCAATTAGCTTCGTGCTCATCTTATATACCATTACCTATTTTATTTACCATTCTATATCTTCTATATAACTTCTCCCCGCTTTTCACCCTTCTTATTTCTATTTTATTTAATTCATTTTAATTTAAATCATTGTGTTTGTATCTTTTGTCCATTCTTTCCAAATTATCCATTTATCTCATTCCCTACAAAAAAAAAAAGATTTCTCCTGAAATCACTGATCAGAGTATGATGCCTTTCTATCCTCCCCCTAAATTAATATTCAGAATAATGCCCATTACCCAATCTGATTCTGCTTAGTACATTCTACCTACTAACCTTTAAAGAGAAAAAGAAAAAATAATAAATTCATAATAATTAATATAATTAGATAATAAATCTAAATATTAAATCTTATAACGTTCCGATTGTCTATTTCAAAAAACAAGTGCTACTATTTTATTAAATTTTAAAATCTATCATTACTAAACATTTCAATATTTTAATCTTTTATCAATTCTTATAACATTCTAGTTTTCTATTTCTAATACATAATACCATCTTATGTACCTTGCAGAATCTTCTTTTTTAAAGAAAGTATACCTTACCCTTTATCCCTAAAAAAAAATCCTTTTTTCCAATCTTGTTTCATACCTTTGTGGCTTTTCCCTCCCTTTTCCCTTCCTTTCTTATCCCCCCTAGCCTTTTTACCCCCCCCGCCTCTATTAACCTCCGCCTTTTTAGCTTTCCCTCTCTGTTGCAATCCTTTCTCCTGTTGCTCAGTAACATTGAGTTGGTTTTGCATCTTATTTTTTCCTTTCTTAAGTGTTTTTTTAAGTCTTAACTCCTTCATTTTCCTTCCTTTCTTTCTCCTTTCTCTCTTCGTTAATTTTTTAGATTCACTGAAGATGGTGTCTTCTTCTTCTTTTTCTTCTTTTCCTTTTATTTCCTCCATCTGTTGTTGTGTTTGCTGATAAATAGCAAGCGCCATTTCTAAAGAAAGGAAAGCTTCTTTCACAGCGTCTTTACTTTCTTGATATTCCTTTCTAAGTTCATCATCAGATAAAGCCATTCTTTGTTCTTCTAAGAGCAACCAAAATGTTTCAAAAGTTAAAACAATTCCTCAAAGTCCCAGAGACATCAATCAGTCCAAACAACACACAAAGTTCTCACTTTCTCTTCCTGGGGTGGTATCAGTAAAAGGGAAAAGAAAAAAAGCCCAATCTGTATTTTACAGCCTTGTTCCAATCAATTTCTAGTCTCAAGATCTTCAAGGCATCTCCTCCAACAAAATCTTAATATATATATATTTTTTTGTCCTCTCCCTTCCCACTTATAACAAGAAGCCAAGTTTTTACCTTTTATAAAAAACAACAGGTTTCTCAATGGCCATTTGTTGATTCCATAGGGAAGGAGGGTAAACTTTCCTTTCAGCACGTCAATTTTGCTGCTTGAAATCCTCCTCTGGAAACCAAGTATTTTTCAAAAAGTCATAGTTCTCAGGATTAAATGCCTCTTAAAGTCCTGGATCAGCCAAAAAACTTTCTCTTGAAAACTTTCTCCCCTCTTCCTCCTGCTCAGTCTTACCCAGCTGTTGGCTTCTTTGTGGCGGCCATTACAGACCGTCGCTTGACTGCCTTGGGAGAAGGGAGTTTTGCTGGCTGGGGAGGGGGTCTGCAACACCCCCAAACCCCTCACCATCTCCCCCCTATCTTCGGCTGCCTCTGTGGGGCAGCCTTAGCCTCCAAACCCGTCCAGATCAGAGGCACCAAAACGGCTGGCGCGGCAGGGATCGCGCAGGATCGCGGAACCCTGCCGCTAGCGAAGCCGACAAACCGGAAGTTCCAAAATGAAGCTATTCTTACTTCCATTACTAACAATGGACACTCCTTAGAAAACTGTTGAAGTACTGATCCCCATAAGTAATTTGGTTAAAATGTCCTTTCCCAGTCCCCACATTGTCTGCAATATCTTCATTAACAACTTAGATGAGAGAATAGAAGGGGAACTTACCAAAATTGCAAGTGATACTAAGTGATACTACTTACCAAAATTGCAAGTGATACTGGCAGGGATAGCTAACACCAAAGAAAATAGGCTCAAGATCCAGATGGATCTTGACAGACTAGAACACTGGGCAGTATCTAACAAGATGAAATTCAATGTAGAGAAAAGTAAAGTCCTACACTTAGGCAAGAAAAACCAAAAGTACACATATAGACTGGGTGAAACCAGGCTCAATAGCAGGAACTGTGAGAGGGATCTTGGAGTCAACCAGCTAAATATGAGCCAGCACTGTACAGCAGTGGCCAAAAAAACAAACTTAAATTGTATTAACAGAGGGATACAATCGAGATCAAGTGAGGTACTAATACCACTCTATAAACCCTTAGTAAGACCACACCTAGAGTACTGCATCCAGTTTTGGTCACCACATTGCAAAAAAGATGTTGAGACTCTAGAAAAAGTGCAGAGAAGAGCAACCAGGATGATTAGGGCACTGGAGTCTAAGGCATATGAAAAACACTTACAGGAACTGGGCATGGCTAGTCTAGGGAAGAAAAGGACCAGGGGAGACAGGATAACAATCTTCCAATATTTGAGGAGCTGCCACAGGGAGGAAGGGGTCAAGCTATATTCTAAAGCACCTCTAGGCCAGACATGGAATAATGGATGGAAACTGAACAAGGAGAGATTTAACCTGGAAATAAGGAGAAACTTTCTAATAGTGAGAACAATCAGCCAATGGAACAGCTTGCCCTCGGAAGTTGGGGGAGCACCATCACTTGACACCTTCAATAAAAGATTGGACTGCCATTTGTCAGAAATGGTGTAGGGTCTCCCGCTTGGGCAGGGGGTTGGATTAGATGACCAACCTATAAGGTCCCTTCCAGCTCTGATTATCTGTTGTCTGTTATCTATCTTCTTTGCATTGTTGAGAAACTGCCAGACAAGCAAGGAGGAAGGATCAAACAGGGAATTAGCCTTGAGTAATTGTGCAACCATGAGAGATCTAGGGCTAACACTACCCCCCCCCCCCCGCAAGTTCTACAGGACCTTATCTGTTTGTTCCCAAAAGAAGGCAAGAGCCTGGGGAATTTCCTATATTATAGGCAGAATGCAATAAAGGAATTAATTTGAATGCTACACATGTGGATCTGGTTGCTTGTGCCTGACGTGTACACAGTATATCTTACAGCCATAGGGGAAATCACAGATTGGCCAGAGGTGTGCAGAAGTGTCACACTCTCCAATAAAGTTAAAGTTAAGAATCTGTTTAAAAATATTAACTTGGAGAATTGGAGCTCTCTGTAGATCTGGTTTTAAGGATTGTAAAATTCTACTAGTTTTCAGAATACAATTGTATTGAGACCTCGGAAGAGCAACAACATCTGATGGCCATTAGAAATTATACTACAGAGCAGTGTTTCTCAACCTTGACAACTTTAAGATGTATGGACTTTGATTCCATCCTGGTTTCCCCAGCATGGCTGACTGGGGAATTCTGGGAGTCGAAGTTCATGCATCTTAAAGTGGCTAAGGTTGAGTAATTCTACTTTAGGGGACGTGTTGACTTTTCTGCATTGCTCATAAACTGAGATCTTTCCTCTAGCATTTTTTTTGGCAAAAAAAAAAAAGACCCAGAAAGACACAGTTCCATACAGCACAAGGTGATTGTGTCAGCTATTACAATGTTACTCTGAGACCAACTAGAGAAATTGTGGAAATCTGATGAAATAGGCCATCAGGGTGTAACTATGATTACACCAATCCCAAATACTTTGTTGCCTTAGAGTAAATGGGGCCAGCCATTCACCCAAGTCAAAGTGCATTTTGTTCAAAACGTGGCATATTATTTTGTGATGCATGACAGAAGATATTACACACACATGTCTCTGTTCTTGGAAATAAAATAAAAAATAGAAATATGCCACCTTTTCATGATGCCTCTAATCTGTTTTCTAAAACTCCCATAATCTAATAATAGGACTAGTCCTGTACAAGAGAATAGTATTCAACATATGACATGAGTTACATCTCCATCATCACTATCAACTGAATTATCATATTTTTTAACTTATGGCTGAGTTTACTTTTGTAAACCCATGTCTTTTGTTTTATTTTAGAGAATATAAAACATACTTTTGAAATTTGTATGCTACAAAACAATTTTCCAAGCATGGGTATCTCAGGGCTCCTAGAAACTTTTGAAATCTTTCATCTGAATCTCCAAATGTGGCACCAAAAATTCTTCCTGACATCTCCTTAAGACCTTCTGAGGCAGCTCCTTGTCCCTGTTAGAATTATCGTATTAAAGAGGAGCAAACTCAGATACATACAAGTCTATAGGTCCTCATGAATCTGATCCTATCAATCACTGTGACCTGCAACGAAGAGGAATTGAGAACTTGATCTAGTTTTTGTCTAGTGGAAACCACTTTTGGACTTTTTGCTTGAAGTTGTAAGAAATGCTATATTGATTTTGGGATTGGAATTATTTATGATTATAGAAGTACTACGTGTCAATGAATTTTAGTTCAACATACAACTATATTGTATTTTACATTTGCAACCATATTGAAGTAAATTGAAAATTATCCTTATTAGGTTTTTTTTCCTCACTTTCCCTAATCTTTTCTCACTTTCCCTATTTTTCCCTATTTCCTTTTCCTTACTTTTTAAATTCTTTTTGTTGTTGTTGTTTATGTTTTATTTCTTGTAGAAATTTAATAAAGTCTTTTTTTAAAAAAAATGAAGAGGAATTGAGGACTTAGTCTAACTTTTGTCTAGTGGAAACCCCTTTTGGAATTTTTGCTTGAAGAAATGCTGTCTTGATTTGGGGATTGGATGATTGGAATTGTTTATGATTATAGAAATACTATGTGTCAATGGGTTTTAGCTCAACATATATTTTATATTTGCAATCTTACCCTTAATTAGTTTTTACTCACTTTACCTATTTTTTTTTTGCACTTTCCCTTTCCTTATTTTTTAAAATTCATTTTTGTTGTTGTTGTTTATATTTTATTTCATGTAGATATTTATTAAAGTATATATATTTTTAAAAAAATGAAGAGGAATTGACTTCAGCCTTGGATCTTGGGCAAAGGAATGTAAGAGAAGAAAAACTTATCTTCTACTGTTCAGGATTAGAGATTAGCATCTTCAGAATTCAGACACTGAACTTCCATTCGTGAATTTCAAATAGGCAGCTTGGATTCACAAACCATTTGTCAGCCTTGGAAGCCATTTTTTACTTGGAAGCTTCGAGGCAGCCACATTAGTGCCTGGGAATTTGGGAATCAGCAGAAACCAGCATTCCAATCAACTCTGATTTAATACTAACCATCATCTTGCAAGGCAAAGGATATATGCTATTGGGGGGGGGGAACATAGGAGGTTTTTTTAATCACCCAAATGCGTTGTCCATCTCTCTGCCTCCCCTTACTATGGGCTGCTGGGGGTTTGCAGGGATTCGGGAGAGCCCCTAGGTAAGATTCTGTACTGTTCTGAGAACTCACAAATCCCAGTCCTGGCTGGCCCCGCCCTCCCTGACCCACCCCTCCCAGGAGTCCCCACGCAGTCTGTTTTGGATGCAGGTAAGTGCAGGGCATGCACGGAGGCTCAGGGAGGGCGAAAAGCAGGCCTCCCAGAAGTTTGGGAGGGCCGGAAATGGGTTCATTTCCGGCTTCCAGAGAGGGTCCGGAGCCCCGGGAGGCCATTTTCAAAAACACACTTTGCTAAAATTTTTGAAGCCCATCCCTGCTATCAAGGACTGGAGCCTTTGGGTGACCTTGTAACATGGATTGTTAATCCTTATTTTATCCTCTTCAAAGTCTACCCTGACACAGAGACTGCATCTCAGAGCAGACCAAGGGCTCCGAGTCTTATTTTAGGATTCAGTACAATTCTGAACTGCACGGATGACCAGATTCAAGGATTTCCCCTCCTCCTGCCTGTATTAGGCAGACAGCTTTTATTAAATCTCTCCTCTTACTCTGCAACATTTACAGGGGTTACGGTTATGGGTCACTGGCAAAAAATACAGAACATGAGCATTTTCTCAGGGTGATGGGATGCTCGCAAGGCAGACAGACAAAGAGTAAAATAGATGGTGAGGGGGCTTGGAGGCTCAATTATATGAATAATTGTGCAAGAAGCTGAGTATATTCAGCCTACAGAAGAGAGAGTTGAGGGAGATAACTATATAACTGCAATCTACTTAAAGGGCCATCAGAGGGATACAATCAAGATCAAGTGAGGTACAAATATCATTCTATAAAGCCTTAGTAAGACTACACGTAGAATCCTGCATCTACTTTTGGTCATCATCACACTATAAAAAAGATATTGAGACTCTAGAAAAAGTACAGAGAAGAGCAACCAGGATGATTCAGGGACTGGAGACTACAAAGAACGGTTACAGGAACTGGGCGTGGATAGTCTAGTGAAGAGAAGGACCAGGGGAGACATGATAGCAGTCTTCCAATATTTGAGGGGCTGCCACAAAGAGGAAGGGGTCAAGTTATTTATGAAGGCACCCGAAGGCCAGACAAGGAATAATGGATGGAAACTGATCAAGGAGAGATTCAATCTAAAAATAAGGATAAATTTCCTGACAGGGAGAACAACCAACCCATGGAACAGAAGTTGCCTTCAGAAGTTTTGGGAGCTTCATCACTGGAGTCTTTCAAGAAAAGACTGGACTGCCATTTGTCAGAAATGGTGTAAGGTCTCCTGCTTGGGTGAGGGGGGTTGGACTAGATGACCTACAAGGTCCCTTCCAATTCTGTTAAAATGATGTACCCAATAAAGAACTTCTTAAAGAAGACCTCAGCCTCTGCTGGGTTTGTTAGTCAGGATCCTGATACCTGCAATGATACCTTAACACCCTTAACAAGCCCTTGGGAAGGACTCAATAGGTGGATAAAAATGCCAAATCCAGTCTTAAATTCTGGCTGACTCTGCCTGCAATCATCATCATCATCAACAACAACAACAACATCCACTATCAAACTTGTATGCCACCCAATTTTCAACAACTTTAAGCAGAGGGTGAAGGTTCATTCTCTGAGCTTGTGGGTTGGTTTCTTAACGTTTCATTACCAGACTAAATAACTCTAAGTGGTTGACAACATTTAAAGAAATTGCAATAATATTTCTAAAAGAGAGTCTTTAAAAGTCTTTAAGAGAGTCTTTTTAAAATATAAGTGAAATGGGGGGGGGGGAGTAACTATGCAAAATCTATAAGTGTTCCCATAGAAGCATGATACCTATTTGAAAAGTAATGTCTAAAATGTTTAAGATTTAAATGAATATTAACGATAGAGTTGAATTGGTATTGTGGGGTGGGGGTTTGAAAAACCACCAAAGATTTGATATTAATCCAAGGAAAACAGCTTTATTGTAGCATTTCTGCAGAAACGGATTCCTGCCCTGGCAGGTGGGAGGAACCCAGAGCAAAGTTTGCATTCTATTTTATACCCTGACCTACCGCCCCATCCTAAGATAGCTTGGTTTACAATCTACCTATTGAATTTCAGTATACAATTCATCACCAAATATGGGACATCAGGAAGTTAGATGCTTCCTAACACGTACATATTTTCCCAGATTTTCCCAGAGCACAACGTGTGATTGTTCAATGTTTCCATTCTCCCTCTTGCAGTAGAAAAGTATCAAAATCGCAGTTTTGAAGTTTGAGTCACAGTTACACAATACACAATGGATTTTATTCATGTTTTCCTCTTACAGTATGGATTGTTGTTTTAATTATATTATATATTTATAATTTATTTTTTTTCTTAAAATATAGTGTGTAGCTTTAGAATGTACTAAGCAGAATCCAAATGAAAGTTATGTATTATATTAAGTGTTATAAATTTAGGGGAAAGATATAAAGGCGTCATACTCCAATCAGATGTTCCATTGGCTGATTGTTTTAATGAGAAAAGATAATAGACAGCTGAAACAGGACAGACAAAGGATATAAGTATAATGATCTAAATTGAGATGAAATAAATAAAATAGAATTAAGAGAGTTAAAAGAGGAGAGAAGCTATATAGAAAATGTAAAATGGTAATAAGATATGGAATGGTATATAAAAGTGAGCATGAACTTGAATTTGTGTCTGTACGAAGAGATGTAACCCGGGATCAAGCTGCTTTCAAAAAAAGATGTTTTATGTTTTCATGTTTTGTGTTTTGTTTGTTTATGTTTGTTTTTTTAAAAATCAATAAAATTTTTGGGAAAAAAAATAAAATAAAAGAGAGTCACTTTGGACAGTGAGATGAACACCATGTACATTTCATAAGTAAATGAAAACATACAAGAGAAAGATAAAAGATGTAAGCAGCCTTGCACTCTCTTTTTTAAAAAGTAGCTTCGAGTTGAGCTCTGGATTTAATCTCTAAGATACTTTGGGGAGAGCAAAAATGCCGATGAAGCAGTGGTGGTATGCTACCAGTTTGGACCAGTTCAGCCAAACCAGTAGTAAAAAAATAAAAAGCCTCCCGCGATCAGCTGACAGGAGAAAGAAAAGAAAAGCACAGGATTGGTCTTCCCAGCTGTCCTTTTCTCTTCTTTATCCTCTCAGCTGATTGAAACTGCAGGCCTCAGTTGGTGTGGGGAAAGCTGCACACACAGGCTCGCGATCACAGAATTGGTAGTGGAACAGGTAGTGTTCTGTCCCCTCATTTGCATTCTTGAGATCCCCGCGCTTTGATCGGCCAAAGCGTGAGGCACTCTGATTGGCTAGGCGAGCCGTGCCGATTGGCTCGCTGAGAATCTCCCGCGATTGGTCCATTCGAATCGCGGGAGATTCAAAGTGGTGTCATTGGCCGCGGCCGCCGCGGCTTGGAAATAAAAAGCCGCGAAGTTTGCCTTTAGCCCCAGTTCGGTTCCTGTACCCAATAAAGAGCTAATGCACAAGTCACCGACTCCTGGCATCATTTCCGACGGACACAACACTGGCGACGAAGGTGGGATACTGATCCTGAACCGATGCACGTGTCGACGGAAGCCAGACGAAACTCCAAGATGGCAAACATCGCGCCACCCGCACCCTTCAACCCCGCCAGCGAGGACTGGGAATCGTACTCAGACAGATTCCGCATGTTCCTCGAATGCAGCGACCTGAAGGACGCCACCGGCCCAAAGAAGCGAGCCGTATTCCTAACCCACTGCGGCCCCGCAGTGTTTAAGATGGCCAAAGCGCTAGCCAAACCCGCCGACGTGACCACGATGGACTGGGACGACCTCGAGCCAGTACTCCGGCGACACTACACTCCAGCCATGCCCATCCTCATCCGACAACACAAGTTCTACCGTCGGGACCAACGGTCGGGTGAGAGCTTCAGCGACTTCGTCGCAGAACTACGGCGCCTAGGGGGGCTGTGCGAATTCGCCAACATGGACGAAGTCTGCGAGGCCGAATCGTGCTCGGCCTTTGGGACCCTGTCCTCCAGAGTCGGCTGATGGCCAAGGGCAACATCGCCCTCGCTGATACCCTCACCGAAGCCACAGCAGCCGAAGCTACCCTAAAATCCGCCGACCGCATGCGCAGACCAAATGCCGGGGACCGCAGCGGGAACAACCACCCCGCAAGGTTGACCGAGGCCCAAACCGAGACGACTACCCACCAGGGTGATGTCCACTCAGCATGGGGCACTTCCGACGAGGAGGAGGAAATCCACCGTCTCCAGGCAGGCCGCGACCCACGGAACCGGCGGGGTCGTAAGTCGAGGACCACCTGTGCTGGTTGCGGAGGCAACCACCCCAGGTCCGAATGCCGGTTCTTCAATTCAATCTGCCGGCATTGCGACAAGAAGGGACACATCGCCCGCATCTGCCGGCTCAAAAAGAACCGCAGCCCTACACGATGGGACCAGAGTGAACGGAGACAAGAGAGCACACCACCCCGGACCAGAGATCACCCCGCTGACAACCGTTGGGACCGGAACGGACGATCCCTACAAGGCGGCGAGACCCGGCGAAGAGAGGAGACCCATCAGACGGTCACCATCGGCCACGCCACAACCCACGATGCCCGGAAGGTCTACGTGGAGGTAGGCATCGAAGGCGAGCCATGTAAAATGGAGGTGGACTCCGGGTCCTACCTCTCCATGGTAGCATGGCAAGAAATAAAACGCTTGGTGCCTACCATCCAGAGAAAAGCCCTAGACAACCAGAGACTAATCGTGAAAGACTACCAGGGAAACCGCATCCCTGTAGTCGGAACCAGACAGTTCAAGGTAACCTACAAAGGGCACACCGAAAGACTTCCCTTGAACATCGTCGATCGTGACCGCCCAAGCCTACTGGGACTCCAATGGTTCGCACCGCTCGGCATCGCAGTCACAGGCATCGACCACATCACCGATGACAACTGGGAGCAACAACTAGCCCGGGAATTCCAAGAGGTGTTCGACGGAAACCTAGACAAGTACCGAGGGCCCCCTATATCATTCAGCCTAGACCCAAACGTCCCCCCAAAACGCCTAAAACTAAGGCGGGTACCATTCGCGCTTAAACCGAAGATTGACGAGCAAATTGACAAGCTCGTCAAGCAAGGGGTCCTACAACCCATAGACCACGCCCGGTGGGAGACCCCCATAGTCACCCCGATTAAGCCTGATGGGTCGGTGAGAATCTGTGGGGACTATAAGGCCACCCTAAATGGCACCTTGCAGCAAAGCGCTTACCCCGTCCCAGTAGTGCAACACCTATTACATTCACTGGGAGGGGGCAAGGTTTTCGCTAAACTCGACCTCACCCAGGCATACCAACAATTGCCGGTCGATGAGGAAACGGCAGAAGCGCAAACCATAGTCACCCAGCGGGGAGCCTTTAAATGCAACCGACTCCAATTCGGAGTCAGCGTGGTGCCTGGAATATTCCAAAGCTTAATGGAAAGGCTGTTACAAGGCATCAAGTACCCTACTTCGATGACGTCTTAGTGTCGTCAACCACCCAGGCTGAACTAGAGAGTTGCCTAAGGGAGGTCCTAACCAAGTTCAAAGAGACCAGGCTCAAAGTAAAGAGGGAAAAATGCCAATTATACACAGAGCGGGTTGAATTCCTAGGATATCTCCTAGACCGTCACGGCATTCACCCCACCAACAAAAAGATCAAAGCCATCAAAGAAGCCCCCACACCCAAGTCAAAGATAGAACTGCAGGCGTATCTGGGGCTGCTTAACTTTTATAATGTCTTCCTGCCCCAAAAGGCGACAGCGGCGGAGCCTTTGCATAGGCTCTTGGACAAGGCGGCGACCTGGACTTGGGGGAAACATGAGGAAGCTGCCTTCAAGAAAGCAAAGGACCTACTCACTTCGGATGCCATCCTCATCCAGTACAACGAGACCCTACCACTAGCCATCACATGCGACGCATCACCCTTCGGCGTCAGCGCTGTCCTCAGCCACACTCTCCCCAATGGAAAAGAAGCACCCATCGTGTTCTTTTCAAGGACCCTCACCAAACCGGAGCGGAACTACAGCCAGCTGGACAAAGAGGCTCTGGCTATCGTCGCTGCAGTAAAAAGGTTTCACGAGTACCTCTACGGCCGGACATTTACCATCATCACTGACCACAAACCGCTGCTGGGAATCCCTGCAGGGAACAGGGCCACCCCGAACATTCTGTCTCCCCGAATGACAAGGTGGTCCGAGTTCCTGGCTGCCTACAACTACGGACTCACACACAGACCGGGTAAGACTATCTCCCATGCAGACGCCTTAAGCCGCTCACCATTACCGGAACCTGACACTGACCCAGCACCCACAACGACCAACCTCAGTATAGAGACTCTACCCAACCTACTCATAACCGCGTCAGACATTGCCCGAGAAACTAATAAAGACAAACGTCTGGCGCGGGTGTTGCATTGGGTAGAGAAAGGGTGGCCGGAAAGGGACAATGACGAGTCCGTCAGGACATTCCGGAACCGGCAAATGGAACTCTCGTTACTAAAAGGGTGTATACTATTGGGGGATAGGGTGGTCATCCCGGAAAAACTACAAGGGAAGGTTTTGGAACTGTTACACGAGGGGCACCCGGGCATCGTTAGGACAAAAGCCCTGGCCAGAAGTTACGCTTGGTGGCCAGGGATGGACAAACAGATCGAGGCCTGGGTAGCAAGGTGTCAATGATGCCAGGAAACTAGGCCAAGCCCACCCACAGCACCCATCCTAGAGTGGGAAACCCCCAGGGGACCTTGGTCTAGGATCCAGATAGATTTCGCCGGGCCCACAAAAGGACACACTTTCTTAATAACCGTAGACGCTTACTCCAACTGGCTGGAGGTAAGCAACATGAGAACAACCACCACGGAGGCCGTGACCAAAGAACTCGGCAAACTTTTTCCAACACACGGCCTCCCAGACGTCCTCGTTTCCGACAACGGGCCCCAATTCACCTCGCTAGAATTTGAAAAATTCCTTGCGGAGAGGGGCATATGACACGCGCTGACAGCCCCGGTGCATCCGGCAGCGAATGGTAGGGCGGAACGGATGGTTCAATTCACAAAGAAAACCATCCAGAAAATAGACCAGAGGGAGATCCAGGACAAAATAAATAAATTACTTTTCATCCAACACATAACCCCAAATACCACAACAAATAAAAGCCCAGCCGAACTGCTAATGGGGAGGAAAATAAGGTCCCCACTTGATAGATTACACCCCACGTACAACCCAGAGAAACCCCCAGACTCAACCAGCAAACACCAAACCTTCGCACCAGGCGACGCCGTCTACACAAAAAACCTAACGGGAGACCCATTATGGGTACCGGCCGTCATAACACAACTAACAGGCCCACACTCATACCGGCCAGAAACAACCGACGGACGAGCGTGGAAACGCCACATCGACTAGTTAAAATCGAGGACGACCACCCAAGAGACCACCAATGCGCAACCAAGCAAAACCAACCCCCACAACACAAACCAAGAGGGGAGGGAATACCCAGGGAACCAAAACCGAGAAGGAATAAACCAGCCATACTCACCTGAAAGCAGCCAGCATGAAACCTTGCCAGGAAGAGACAGCCAGGCCAGCTCAACCAACCCGGGAAGACCGAGCGGGAGCGGCGAAACCTGCAGCTCAACCAACCCGGGAAGCCCAGGAGGGAGCTGCGGAGAGCGGCCGGGCCCGACAGACCAGGCGGTTCCCACGACGGAGTCCAGAGAAATAGAGACCCCGACCGAACCGGCCAGGATCCAACCTACGACTGACCTGTGCAGGTCCAGTAGGCAGAGACGGAGCCCCGCCTACCTATGGGACTACGCAACGTAAGGACTGAACCAAGAGGGGAAGGGTGTTCTGTCCCCTCATTTGCATTCTTGAGATCCCCGCGCTTTGATTGGCCAAGGCGCGGGGCACTCTGATTGGCTAGGTGAGCCGCGCCGATTGGCTCGCTGAGAATCTCCCACGATTGGTCCATTCGAATCGTGGGAGATTCAAAGCGGTGCCATTGGCCGCGGCCGCCGCGGCTTGGAAATAAAAAGCCGCGAAGTTTGCCTTTAGCCCCAGTTCGGTTCCTGTACCCAATAAAGAGCTAATGCACAAGTCACCGACTCCTGGCATCATTTCCGACGGACACAACAGGTAGGATCCCCCTGCTGCGATGAAGCATCATTCTGAGATTGTGTGGCTCTGCTGTGCAATTCCAGAAAACACCCAACAACTTTAAACTGTTGCTTTCAGGTGTCATCTTAATGCTTCTAAATCCTTCAGTGTGTCTTTGCTGTATAGTACAGAACTCTTCTGGTTTTCCATTCTGCCCTTCCAAAATACTTATTCTTGATAGCTAACCAGGTCTTCCTGGATGCACATCAACCCTTCTTCGAAACGACTTTTTAAAGGGTGCCAAGCAGTAAAGGATACAAAAAGTGTTTTGTTAATACAGTCTGAACTTCCTAATCCAGGGTATTCTTTCCTTCTCATTCCTCTTTCCTTATATCCAACTTTCTGGACCCGATGTTCTTCTCAGCTTGGTCTTCCAACAAAAAATATATCAGAAAATTGGAGTTTTAAAAAAGTGTTAAATATTTACAAGCTGCTGAAAAGAAGATTGGGATGAAAAGCATTGAGCGACAGAAGCTGTCAGAGGAGATCTTCTTAATCATATTTATCTTTGGAGAACAGAACACACCATGCTGGCAAGTGAATTCCACTTGAAGTGAATCCCTTGTGCTTCTACTTTGTTAATAAGAAAGGTGTCAAAAATTCAGGAAGTACAGAAAAGCAAATATTTAATTATGTGTTCGCAACATGGTCCTTTTCCTTCCCTTCCCTTCCTGTCCTTCTTTCCTTCATTTTCCTTTCCTTCCTTCCTTCCTTTTCCTTCCTTTTCCTTCCTTTTCCTTCCTTTTCCTTTCTTTCCTTTCCTTCCTTTCCTTACCTTTCCTTTCCTTCCTTCTCCTTTCTTCTTTCCTCTCCCCAAGTATCCTCCTTGAATTATATATTGGGGGTACAATGCCCAAAGAGGATAGAGGTAATAAAAGTAATTTAATATAATGTAATTTCAATTACATAAGCTAAGGGGGAAATCCTTTATTAGAACACATCTGGGCAGCTTACAATTGCCCTCCCACCAATTCTTTGAGTTCAGATTCTGGAATCCCTTCTAATCTGGCCACCTTGAAACATTTCTGCAATTTTAAGGCAAACAAAAGTATTTTGTTTTAGCCTGAGAGCGAGCTAAGAAATAGCAAGGTAGATGTGAGATGCTCTGACACTCCTGTCCCTTCTCACTTCTCACCTCTGCATCTCAATTACTTGCATGATTACTTATTTATTTATTTGTGACCCAATCATTGAGCTGGAAATATTTAACCCACTACCCTGCTCAGTGCTGAAATGAAAACTACAGCTTTTATATGAAGCTGAGTATAAGCTAAATTGTAACACATTCCCTTAACATGCTTCTTATCTTTCACTGTTCCCTGCAACTGGGATTTGAATGAATGTTCCCTGAACTCAAAAGTAGTATTGAGTCTTTAGTGTTAATAGATAAACAGACCAGTCATTTATTTATGTCATATTCCTTTTAAGCTATTCAGCTTAAGCAGCCAACACCATGTCCATCATGTCTACTCCTAACATTGCTTTTCCATAGTTGCTTATTGGAATACCTCTGGTGGATTAGGCCAAAGGTCATCTAAGGCCAGCATTCTGCTTCCTACAGAAACCAACCATTGGGCCAACCAAGAGAACCAACATTAATGCTCTTAGAAGAGGAGATAGAGATATAACCCTGTCTCACCATTGTCCCCAGCAACCAGTTGATGGCACTTTGCTGTCCCAACCAGGAGGAAAAATTCAATCTTCAGGACTGATGGCCCTTGATAAATAAGTCCTTCATGAATTTATCCAGTCCCTTTTTGAAGTTTTCCAACAAATAGTCATCACCGTGTCTTCCACAGATTGGTTATGTACCATAAAAAATTTGACTCAAAGATTCCATATGTATTTTTCATTTCAAGACAAATAATAATCAGGATGATGGGCTTAGGAGCTAGGAGAAGTCTCAGAAAAAGAGATTATTTCTTCTCTGGCTAAACCTGGGGAGTGTAGCTCAGCATGGGATGAGTGCATTTAACCATAACTGCTTTAGCTCTATTTTAGTATGAAGGTTCAGTAAATAATACCTTGAGCGTTCTTCCTTCAGACTTTTTCTTACAACAAATCACAAAAACACCAGCTGGTATAAACAACCCCTTGAGACACATTCATACAAAAGAATAGACTTCTTTTGAGTCTCTCATCATCGGTGCTAAAATGAGTAATAGCCATTCTATCTTTCAGTTAGATGGTTAATTATTTTTGGTGAACATAGTCAGAATGAAAGCATAATTGCATACTCAGTTACTTTTCACCCCACATAACTTGTTTTAAAAAATACTTTTTATTAAAGAGTTTAACAGTACTACAAGACAGCATAAACTAAAACCAGAGACAAAATAAATTAGACAGAAAAGAAATACAAAGTGCAAAAAGGAAAAGAAAAAAAATAGAAAAAAATAATATTTATAGAGATAACTCTCGCTTTCTTAGAACAAGTGCAGGCAAATGTAATATTTCCCCTCTGTAAGATTATTTGTTTGTTTGTCTATCAGTGAGATGGGTGGTATATAAATGTAATTAATAAATAAATACTTTACTTCTTTCCATACCCACCCCTCTTATCCATTCATAATTTCAAAAACTGTCGTAATTTCTGTCCAAATATGGCAAACAGGTTTCCAGAATTTTATAGAAATAATTATTTTAGCCCTGAGCAAACAGGTCAACTTTATATTTCTTTCTTTTGCTTTCAACAATCTTGCTCTTTAATTCATCAAGTTGCTGTTATAGGATTGAATTTCCATTCACATTTTTTCTCTCAAACGATTTCTTCAAGGCCTCTTAAGAACTTTCTTTTATAAATCATTAAGTCCTTGTCCAGGTCATTTTTCATCTGTTGCCTATAATTTGTATTTTTATTTTTATTTTCATCTCTGCTTTCAATAAACTACCTCTTTATTTTCCAATGTTTCTACATCAACTGGAGTTTGTTTGACCACTTGTTTCTGTCTGTCTATAAATTATTCCACACTGATTCTTTCACATCTTTCTCTTCTTTTTTTATAGTCTCTTCAAGACCATGGCTGCCAACTCTCACGCAATCAGCGTGAGACTCACGCAATTCAACCAATTTTGACTGTCTCACTCTGATAAACGAAATCTCACGCTAAACCCCCAAAATGGAATGTACAAAAATAAATATATCTCTACATTCTCTGATATTCCGAATATCGATATGCCCAAGCCCAAAGTTTCGAGAAGTGAAGCCTCCGATCCTGGGCGGCTTCAGAGGGCGAACAGAGCATGTGCGAGAGGACGTTGCCCGCATTGATTTCTGTACTGGGGGGAGGAGAGAATTCCACGCTGCAGGAAGCGGTTGCTCCTTTCCGCTCTAGGATGTCACAACTCTCTGGGCTTAACCCTTGCGCTGCACTCTGCTCTGGCAGGCGGAGATGAGAGAGACAAACTCTCTATCCCCCATGAAGTACGACTACAGGGCATCCCTGGGCCTTTCTCGAGAGCTGAGCTCCCATCATCCCCTCCCCGCACCCGTCTGGTCTCAAGGCCGCTGGGATTGGGGCGCAAAGGCGCGTCCCTCTCCGGCCTCCCTCTCGCAAGGGGAGCTGCCGTGGCTGGCCTCTTGCGCGCCTCGGCTTCTCTCGCTCCCCAGCCTGATGGGAAGTCCCTGGAGAGGGAGGGGGAAGAGGGGGGGAGGGCTCCTTCCCGGGTAAATTGTGTCCCTCCCCCCACCCTTTGCACCTAGATATGCGCCCCCCCAGCCTCCCCTGGGTCCAAGAGGCTGCAAGAGGGTCTGGCAGGGAGGAGCCTCTCCAGGAAGGGGGTCCCGCCAGAGGGCAGGCTGGAGCGGGGCGGGGGGGGCTCGCAAGGAGGGGGGGTTCCTGTCCCCTCCGAGCCCCAATCGCAGCCGGTGCAGGAGTTTCTCTCTTTTTAGGCTTCTTTCCCCACTTGATGCCAGGAATGTTTGGATGCTCTTTGGGAGCCCCTGGGAAGGAATCTCGCCTTGAGGGGTCTCCCCACAAATGCCAAGCAAAGGGGGGGGGAGTGGCCACTGTCCTCTCCTCTCCTCCCCCAGACAATCCAGGACTTACCTGCAGGGGAGCAGCTGATGGCAGCATTGCTGGGGGTCCCATGCACAGACTGGGAGGGGGGCGTTTGGGGAGTGAAGGACACCAGCCTCCCCCCCCCCCATTCTGTGTGTGTGTGTGTGTGTGTGTGTCCATCTGCCTGCCTGGCCCTTTCCGACCCTTCAGCTGGACTGTGAGGCTGGTGGGTCCAAGACTCAGCCTGGATCCCCCTCCCCTCCGCAGGTGGGAGGCCCAGAGGGTGGGAGAGGGCTGGGAAGGGCCGTTTCTGCCCAGCTCCAAGGCCGGGAACCCTGGCAAGGCCCCCTCCACCCCCGGGGCCATGTGAGGGAGGCTTCTGTGGCCCTGAAGAGGCAGCCTGGAGGGGCCGGATCCCAGGCACTTGGGACGCCCCTCTCAGCCAGGGACCCTGGAGGAGGAGGAGAGCCGGAGCAGCCCAAAGGGACGGAGCAGATGGGCAGAGGCCCAAGAATGTGGACCCTTTCCGGCCAAGATGGTCAGTGAACTGCATTATTAATATCTTACAAATCCGGTTTAAGTACATTGGTGCTGCTTGCATGTATGTATGTATGTATATGTCCAAATCATGACTAAAGTATGCATCAGATTGCACCATTTAAAATGTAAAATTGTCAAAGCTCCCTACCGTGGAAGGGGGGACACCCCCCTTCCACACCATCCCCCCCTCGGTCGCTCCGCTCCCTCGCAGTGTCTCACTCCGAACTATCACTCAAGGTTGGCAGCCCTGCAAGACTTTTTCAGGCACAAACGTTGTCAATTTAACTATTAATTTCTCTTCTCTTATTAGTTCTTCAAAAATGCTTCAAATGCCTTAATTGTTATGCCATTGTCTCTCATTTTATAAATTTCTTAGCTCTTCTTTCAATTCATAAGAGAACTTTTCTTTTTTTAGTATGCTCTAATATCCCATTTCTTTAAGTTATTTCAAAAATCTTAACAAAAGTCTTAATACACCAAATTTGTCTGGCCCCTTAATTCATTCATAAATGTCTTGAATTAAGTTCTTATTTAGTGTTTTGTCATTTATTTTATAGAATAGAATAGAATTCTTTATTGGCCAAGTGTGATTGGATACACAAGGATTCAAGGATATCTTGGTGCAAATGCTCTTGGTGTACATAAAAGAAAAGATACATTTGTCAAGAATCACAAGGTACAACACTTAATGATAGTCATAGGGTACAGTAAGCAATCAAATCATACTAGGAAACAGTCAATATAAATCATAAGGGTACAAGCGACAAAGTTATATATTATTTAAATTCTGTAATTTAGTTGCTAGTTGATTTTTCTTATATTTTGGGATGAAATTTTACTCACCAGGTAGTTTTTAAATTTGTTGCTTGGAAGACCTCTTTTAACTTTAAAATAATTATAAATCCAAAACTAGATAGAAAGAAAGGTTGACCACTGTCTTGTGATCTCCCCATGAGGAGGAGCCATATGGAACATGTGGGTGATTTTTCATGGTCTCCTTATTCAAAGAGGCTCTGTTGGATTGAGCTTTCTACCCGTCTGTTGGTCTTAGCTGCACCATAGTCTCTGCTCCTTCAGAGATATCTAGTTCACCATTCCCTCACGTGAAGTCTCTCCACATAGCTCTTTTGAATCTATTATTTCAAAGCTTGCTGGTTGTAACTGGAAAGACATATTTTGTATGGCTCAATGCCTACAGCCTGGATTTAGTCAGATTGGGCCTGGGATATTTAGAAAACAGAGAAAAAGGGCGCTCAAAAAATTTTGAACACTGTTCAACAGTCTTGGGTTTGGCATTTAGTGACTTATGTAAATCTATCTCATGGGTTTAATCTGAATTATAGAGTTCTTCCCTAACTTTTAGGATTAGTCTCTACTCAATTAGCAATTTGCTCTTCATCCATTGACAGTTAGTGAAACATTGAATGAACAGGAATATGGCATGCTTGATGTAAGAAGCATTGGTGAGTACCAAGATGACTTCTCAAAAGGCAACTGGACTTTGCTTTTCTTTGAAGATGCTTCGCTTCTCATTCAAGAAGCTTCTTTAGAACTGAAGAAGCTTCTTGGATGAGAATCAAAACATCTTCAAAGAAAACCAAAGTCCAGTCACTTTTTGGAAAAGCACCTCTGGGACAATCGTGACCTGGATGACTAAGAATCTTTATAGGTATCAAGCATAGTTGATGGCACCCAAGAGGAGGTTGGAAAAAGAAGGCATTGAGAAGATCAGTGGACCATACAATACATAATACCCAGAAAGGACAAAGCCCCAGTTTTGACTTACTCACACTGTAAATTTCCTGTGGATTTTATTTTTAGCTGAAACCCAGAATAACCAAAATATCCTGAGCTTTAGGTCTCCCAAGCCCTTACCCATCTCAAATAACTGAGTAGAGATTCTAAAATATAATGTCTTTCCTTAGGGTTTAAAATAAACATATTTTATATTCACCCCTATCAGCAAGCAGTCATCTATGTTTTGGTGTCTGCAGGCATCACATTGACTGCCCCTGATATAAGCTAATTGAAATCTCCTTTGAATTCAGACTTACAGCTGCTCATTCATACCACTATTCCCATAATAGCCAGATTCCATATTTAGATCTTCTCTTCTAGAACAGCACAATGGACAAACTGTCCTACTGAATGGTATTAGGCTTTCTTTCTTTTTTTAGGTTGTCTACATTCTTATCTCCTTGTCTCATTTTGTGCAAGGACACTTTGCCCATGAGAAAATAAACTGATTTCACAACAAATACAGTTGCCATTCCTGATTAGCCAAGCATTGGGTACGGGGACCTTGGTAGTCTCCAAACTTGGTTGTTTTCTTGTAGACATTTCATTACCCAACTAGGTAATATTATCTAGTTGGGTAATGAAACATCTACAAGAAAACAACCAAGCTCAGAGAGCACCAAGGATCCACAGTTCAACCTTGAGCTACAAGACAGGTAGTCCTCGACTTACAACAGTTCACTGTAAGAGCCTCAGTGGTGCAATGGTTAGAGTGCAGTACTGCAGGGGATTTCTGCTGCCTGCCAGCTGCCTGCAATTTGGCAGATTGAATCCCACCAGGCTGAAGGTTGACTCAGCCTTCCATCTTTCCGAGGTGGATAAAATGAGGACTCAGATTGTTGGGGGCAAGAGGCTGACTCTGTAAACTGCTTAGAGAGGGCTGTAAAGCACTATGAAGTGGTATAGAAGTCTAAGTGCTATTGCTACTGCTATTTGGTGACTGTTCAAAGTTACAACAGCACTGAAAAAGTGACTTATGACCGTTTTTCACATTTATGACCATTGTAGCATCTTCATGGCCACACAATCAAAATTCAGAAGTTTGGCAACTGGTTCATATTTATGATGATTGCATGGTCCCAGGGTCATTTGGCCCCCTTTTGACCTTCTGACAAGCAAGATCAAAGGGAAAGGCAGATTCAATTAACAATCGTATTACTAACATAATAACTATAGTGATTACGTAACAATTACAGTGATTCACTTAACCATTTTATAGTAAGAAAGGCCATAAAATGGGCAAAATTAACAACAAATGTTTCAATTAGCAATAGAAATTTTGGACTCAATTGTGGTCGTAACTTGAGAATTATTTGTATTATGTATTATGCCAAAGTGTTCCAGTGAGGGGATGCCACAGAGAGGAAGGAGTCAAGCTATTTTCCAAAGCATCCGGAGGCCAGACAAGGAATAATGGATTGAAACTGAACAAGGAGAGATTGAACCTGAAAATAAGTATAAATGTTCTGACAGTGAGACCAATCAATCAATGGAACAGAAGTTGCCTTCGGAAGTTGTAGGAGCTTCATCACTGGAGGCTTTCAAGAAGAGACTGGTGTCATCTTTGGAAGTCATATTGAGATTCGATGTTCCCACGCTGCCACAAGCCTGAGAAAGTGTGGGGAAGAGATTCAAATGAGTATCTCTAAGTAGACAAAATAAAATTATTTTGTTAGTTCAAGGTCACTGAATATGGCACAGAATGAAATAAGAATTTTACTTTAGGATGGATCGTGATTGAGCCATGTGATTTGATGATGGGCAAGGGGGGATGGATTTGTAGTTTTGAATATGGCAAGGGAGCCCGAAAACTTTCAGATTCAGGATTCCACAGATGTGCCAGTTTCTATCCAAATAAAGATATCTTTGAGTTATTGATTGGAATGGAGGTTTGCTGGAACGCTGACAACTGGGCTGCCATCTGTCAGAAATGTTGTAAGATCTCCTGCTTGGGCAGGGGGTTGGACTAGATGACCTACCAGGTCCCTTCCACCTCTGTTCATCTGTAATGTAAGCATTGTGGATATTTGGATACCACCTGTCTTTTATTTCAAGTCCCACCATTTTCTCACGGGATTCATGTTTTCGGTTGTGTTGAACAACCAAAAGAGCACATCCCTGTTTCCCCCCTCCACACAAACCTTCTACCTTCCCCACCACAACCTTGGTTAATGGTGTGAACTTCCCGCCACTTTGAAAAATGGAGGGAAAAAACTGTTCTCTGGAATGCTAATTGGCAACTCAATCCAACAGAGCTACACATCCATTCTGTGTGTTTATGCTCCTCCACTTGCCATTAAGAAGGAAATATGGTTCATGTACTCACTCCAGAAACAAAGTTTTTACAGAAAGCAGTAAAAGAAGTGCTTAGGGGAAAAATTCTGCAAGTGAATACCTCATTACATTCATGAGTGGATTCTTAACTCAGATTCCACCTTGACTAGAATTTTGAACTGGCCTAGAAGAATAAAAACAGGGTTATTGTTCAGTGACAAAGGATGCCAAAATTGTTGGACCCAACACAGCAGAATTAAGTTATGGGATAGTTGTTGATGAGTATTGCAGGCTGACTCTGCCCACTGCCATGAGTTTGATCCTGACCGGCTCAAGGTTGACTCAGCCTTCCATCCTTCCGAGGTCAGTAAAATGAGGACCCAGATTGGGTCAATATGCTGACTCTATAAACTGCTTCTGTGAAGTGATATATAAGTTTAAGTGCTATTGCTATACTATTTTTCCACTATTTGGTAAATTCAGACAGAGGTTCCTGTTCTAACAACTCTACCATTTGCTCCAATGGGGTCTTACAGGCCTCGGTGGCACAGTGGCTAGAGTGCAGTACTGCAAGCTACTTCTGCTGCAGCCAGTTGCCTGCAATTTGGCAGTTCAAATTTCATCAGGCTCAAGGTTGACTCAGTCTTCCATCATTTTGAGGTTGATAAAATGAGGATCCAGATAATTGGGGGCAATATGCTTACTCTATATAAACTGCTTAGAGAGGGCTGTAAAGCATTATGAAGTGGTATACAAGTCTAAGTGCTATTGCTATTACTATTATTTTGGCCCAGAGATTTGAAAGTATTTGAAAGTATCAAAATGGCATCATTTGAGTGATCAAAAACCTATTGATTTTTCATGTGTTGTATATATTGCACGTGCATTGAAAAGCAGAGGAGCTTTGATCATGTCATCCTACTGCTGTATTCCCTTTTTGAGGCGTGCTTGGTGCTCTCTGAGATTGCTTGTTTTCTTGCAGATGTTTCATTATCCAAACTATATACCATCATCAGTACTAGTCCTGAGGTGTGCGTCTGTGATCATGAGCCGTTATCATTTTCCGCCTACTTTCTTGGGGTATTTTCCGCCTACTTTCTTGGGCTATTTTCCATCCAACTGTGGAGTCAATTGGTGGTTTGTACCTTGTTAGGAATATGAGTCACCTAACAGCTATTTGGGTTAGAAATATATAAACCAGGATAAACATTTTAAAACTGTATCTTTAAGAAAATGCAAAACTGTAATTAGGTGTGGTTTCTCAAATGGCCATAAGATGGAGCCTGAAACCTGGGTTGTTTAGTCTGAGTCTCAGAAGAGACTGTGAGTGTATCTCTGTTTCCTTCTGTTGGAAAGTATTGCCATTCCTCCATTTCGTCTAATTGACTGATATTACTGGATTTAATGTAAGTCTGATACTGAACTGTTTTTGACACTGGAATTTGATATTTGGATTATCCCTGGATGAAAACTGACTGATTTTACCTGTGAATGAACTACCTATTTTGGACTTTGGTTAACGTTTCTGGAAGTAAAAACCTACATTTACTGTACAGTGTATCTGTGTTCTGTGTGTGTATTATTCAAACACTACTCTCTATATGTCTCCCTGTATACGCTCATTCTCCTAACAGGGAATTACCTCAACATACCTGACACTGGTAGGGAGGGCTGTTGTAGGGTTTCATGCAGGAAGAAAAGTTGTTCTTTGGTGGAAGTGAGCCTGCAGGCAAATTTTTCCCATTTGTGCGCTGTCTGAAACATTGGATGCCCAGATGTGGTACCAATAAAGGAGAATATCTGATGCTCAGGGTTCAAATAACTTTTTGATTTCCTGTTCCCTCCTCCCAGCACAGCTACAGGTAAGTCTTTGACTTACCACCATTTGTTTAGTGACAATTCAAAGTAACAACAGCACTGAAAAAAAGTGACATATATCCAGTCCTCAAACTTACAATCATGGAAGCACATTCACTGTTCATCTCCTTTTAATTGCCCCATAATCCCTTGTGGGGTGGAGTCTGGGCAACTGAAAGAAGCTGAGTGTTTACTGGCCGGATGCCCTTCCTGCCCTTCAATGTGGAATTTTATTCAGCAGATATATTCTCACTGTGCTCAGAGAGAAATATCTGCCTCTACCTAGGATCGAACCCACAGCCTCCTGATTGTGAGGCGAGAGCTCCACCTCTAAGCCACATTCACTGTTACCTGAGCAAAATTTGGGTGCTTGGCAGTTGATGGTTCCTGGGATCATGTGATCGCCATTTATAACCTTTCCAACAAGCCAAGTCAATGGGGGAAGCCAGATTCACTTAAGCATAATGTGATTCACTTAATTTCAGTGATTTGCTTAACAAGCATGGCAAAAAAAGGTCATAAATGAGGCGCAACTCACTTAACAACTGCCCTGCTTAGTAAAGGAAATTTGGGGCTCAACTGTGGTCATAAGTCAAGAACTACCTGTGGTGGGACAAACTGATAGACATATGGAAGAAAGCTGGTGGGTTGCACTTCCAAAACAGTGAGTGAAATTTTAAAGGGGTACAAATACTCGTTATTTGAGGGGGTGGTCCCACACCGAGGAGTGAATTTCCAGGAGCCCAGATAATGTCAGTGCAGCTGCAAATTAGATCACAACAGGGCCCATATCTGAGCTGCAAAAGAATAGTTAATGTAGAAATGAGGGTAGACTTTAGAAGAAACCCTCCCATACTATCACCTCTTACAATACTAGACAACACAGTATCAACAGTAGAAACCTTCAAACTTCTAGGTTCTATTATATCACATGACCTAAAATGGACACCTAACATCAAAAACGTCATCAAAAAAGCACAACGAAGAATGTTCTTTCTGCGCCAACTCAGAAAGCTCAAACTGCCCAAGGAGCTGCTGATACAGAGGAATTATTGAGTCTGTCATCTGCACCTCTGTAACTGTCTGGTTTGGTTCTGCAACCCAACAGGACAGACACAGACTTCAGAGGATAATTAGGACTGCAGAAAAAACAATTACTACCAACCTGCCTTCCATCGAGGACCTGTATACTGCACGAGTCAAAAAGAGGGCTGTGAAAATATTTACAGACACCTCGCATCCCGGACATAAACTGTTTCAACTCCTACCCTCAAAATGATGCTATAGAGCACTGTACACCAGAACAACTAGATAGAAGGACAGTTTTTCCTCCAAAAGCCATCACTCTGCTAAACAAATAATTCCCTCAACACTGTTCAACTATTTACAAAGTCTGCACTACTATTAGTATTGATCTTTTCATCACTCCTTATCACCCATCCCCTAGCATTTGTGACTGACTGTAATTTTGGCACTTGTATCCTTACAATTTATATTGACTGTTTTCTAGTATGATTTGATTGCTTACTGTATCCTATGAGTATTATTAAGTGTTGTACCTGATGATTCTTGACGAATAATTCTTTTATGTACACTAAGAGTATTTGCACCAAGACAAATTCCTTGTGTGTCCAATCACACTTGGCCAATAAAGAATTCTATTCTTTAAAAAAAATTCTATTCTATTCTATTCTATTCTATTCTATTCTATTCTATTCTATTCTAACGTATTTCATTTTTTTGCAGACTCTTTCAAAAAAAAAAAAAGATCAAATTCTAGTTTTCTAATGAGGAACTTTGGTCCTTTCTTCCAGGCACCCTGACAGTGCATTGGGCATTATTTGTACTGCAAGTGAGTAAATAATTCTATTTACAAGCTGGGCTGTGAATCAAGCTCAGCTTAAGGTCAAAAGTGGAATTAAAATCAGTACACTTTGGCTTCAGCAATGCATCAGGGAGAAAAATGAAGGTGGTTGGTTGGCTGGGAGAAAGCTCAGCCCCATGCCACTTCATTTCTAGGTACAGTTTCAGCATGGCTGACTCAGTCACTGCTCAAAATAAACCCACGAGTGAGCAAACACAAAGATTGAATTATGCTTCATCTGTTGAACAGTTACTGCAGCATCTTCGCTCCCAGATAACAGATGAACTCATTGACGAAGCCTTGCAGAAAATACAACTTCCACCACTTCTTCAATGGATGCTATTCATGAGCTCTTTTTTTTGTTAAACAAATTTTATTAATTTTACAAAAACAATACACAAATAAACACAGAACAAAGAAAAAAAAAAAAACTAAAACATCTTTTCTGAAGGCTGCTTGATCCCGGGTTGAAACTCTTCACACAGACACAAATTCAAACATCATATTCATTTTATATATCCTTCCATATCTTATTATCATTTTCAATATCATTCTTTGTCTGTTCTATTTCCAACTATCCATTCATCTTTTTTCTTTTACTATACTTCTCCTATACACTGATTGGAGTGACGCCTTTAACTCATTGTCCTAACTTGAAGTTACTTCATATAACACTTAATTTATCTTGGGATTCTGTTTAGTACATTCTAAAATTACACAATAAATTTTATAAAATGGTAAAGACCCAACAATAACTAAGTAAAATCCTATATAAGCACTATCCATATCATTAAAAAAAAACTAATCATATATATTAATACTCATTTATATCTTAAGCATTTTACTCTAAATACACATATAAAGACCCAATCTTATGTACCTTCCAGAATCCCCCCCTTTTTTTCAATTAGATTCACCCATTGTCTCTAAATAAACTTTTTTTCTTTAAATCTTCCTTCCCACCATTAAGGCTTCTCCTCCCCCCCTTTCTCTCTTGCTTATTCTTCTCCTTGCCCTTTTTACCCCTTTGTCTCTCCTCCTCCCTTTTCCTTTTTACCCCTTTGTCTCTCCTCCTCCCTTTTCTTACTCCCTTTCTGTTGTTTTCTAACCTTGCATCCACCTTTCATCTCATTTTTCTCTTTTTTGGTTGTTTTTTCAAACCTTAAAATCCCCCTTTTCTTATCCTCTTTCTCCTCCTCCCCAAAAAAAACCCATTGTTCATCAAAGATGGCTTCTTCTTCCTCTTCTTCTTTGTTCCAGTTGTTCTGCTGCGTAGTCAACTTTTCATAAGTGCATAACGCCATTTCTAAAAATTGAAATAAAGTGCCCAAAGTAACTTTTCCATCTTGTTCTTCCTTTTTATATTTTTGATATTCAGTTTTTAATTCATCCACAAGCGATGCCATCATAAAAAGAGAAACTTTTCCCAAAACAGCCACCCAAGTATTTTTAATCAAGAACAATTCAAAAAAGATTCCAAAAGTTAATGCTTTTTTTTTCCCTTCTACTTCTCTTTCTGGGGTTACTGTTTAATCAAAGAGGTCCAATTACCATATATCTTTCTTTAGAATTCTAGGCAATCTCCTCCTTTTTCAACTTCTGCTCCAATTTTTTTTTCCTCTCCCTTCCCACTTGCAACAACAATTTTTAAATGATCAGAAATCCATACCTCCAATAAGGATTTTCCAATTTCTTAAATTATTAAGTCCAATGTCCAAAGAGTTTTTGTCCCTTGGCTTTAACTTTCAAAATAATTCACCTTCAATGCCCAAATAAATTTCAAATCTTCATCTGCTGTTTCTATGGGGTGGGAAAGTGTAGAAAAAAAAGTTTTCCTTTAACAGCTTTCTCTGCCGCTTTCTGATCTTCTTAGGGATACAATGTATCCTCCAGCAATTCAAACAACTCAGTTCCAGAGAGTTTGAGAGATGTTGATTAGCCCGGCTCAGCCAGCACTTTCACTTTTCCTGCTTCCTCCAGCACAATCTTACCCGGTTGCAGGCTTCTTTGTGGCGGCCATTACTGACCGCCGCTCCACCACCTCAGGAAAAAGGGGTTTTCCCGGATGAGGAGGGGGTCTGCGACACCCCCAACCCTCTGTCTGGCTCCCCTCTCTCTTTGGCTGCCTCTACAGGGCAGCCATATCCCCTGGATCCATTTGGATCGGGGGCACCTCGGTGGCAAGCACAGCAGGAATCGCGGACGATCACGAATTTCTACTGCCCCGAAGCCATGAAGAACCGGAAACCGCTATTCATCAGCTCTTGATCTACTCATAATACCTTCCATCCTTCACAAAGGAACACGCAATGGCTGACCCACTAGACAAAGTGCTAGTGCTGTTGGGAAGGGCATAAGGATAGCTTCCCATCGCAGAGGTTCCATTCTCTTCACAGTGGCACAGTGGTTAGAGTGCAGCACTGCAGGCTACTTCTGCTGACTGGCATCTGCCTGCAATTTGGCAGTTTGATTCTCACCAGGCTCAAGGTTAACTCAGCTTTCCATCCTTCCAAGGTGGGTAAACTGAGGACCCAAATTGTTGGGAGCAATAGGTGTGATGACTTGGGAAGCAGCACACATGTAATGAATTCCCAAACGTAAATAAATTTCCTTTAATGCCTCCAACTTGGCCTCACTGTTCAATTGTTCGCAGTTGGAGATTAAACTCTTATATCTGGTTGCTTTGGCATGCAATGTTCTGTTGCGTAGTCTTAGATTTGCAAGCAGAATTGAGACCTGAATTTCCATTGCTAAGCAGCATGGCAGTTAAGTGAGTCATGCCCAATTAAGATCTTTTAATCTCCAAAAGAAAGAAATACAGTCCAAACTCAAAAAACAGATAACAAAGAAATAAAAAACAAAAACAAACTGCACTGAAGGAATTTCCACGACAGAGCAAGATTATTAATTACAAACTTCAAGAAGATAACAAGGCCTGGTCCATTGGAATAATGCCAACTAAGATAAACCTCAGCCAGAAATAAAACATGCTTTGCTTCAAGCAACGCTGTGTTTTAAATGCCCCTCCTATATACTATTCCTCCCAGTTGCAGCCAATGAGGGGGATTATGGCCGCTTCCTCTCCCATAAGCCATGCTATTCCCTTCTCCGTTCCTCCCTGGGTGCCCTAAGATGCAGAGGGAATGGGCCTGAGTCTTCCTCTGACTGCCCAGCCGGTCTCTGCCCTTCCTCAGCCTCCTCCATAACCTCCAGAGCCACACTTCCACTCCCTGTCGGCTGTTCCTCCTCTCCCTCGGAGTCAGTCTCCAAAAGGGGCATGACAATAGGCTGACTCTGTAAACTGCTTAGAGAGGGCTGTAAAAGCACTGTAAAGTGGTATATAAGTCTAAGTGCTTTTGCTATTGCTCTTGCAGGTGAAAACTCTGTGTCACATAGCTTGTCCTCAAATCAGGAATCTAGCACAATGACTTACCACCCATTTGTCTGGCAGCTATTCAAAGTTACAACAGGGCTGAAAAAAGTGACTTAGAACCAGTCATCCCACTTAGGAGTGTTGCAGCATCCTCAGAGTCACATGATCAAAATCCAGCCAACCAGCATGAATTGAAAACATCCCAGGGTCATGTGACCATTTGCAATCAATGGAGGAAGCCAGATTTATTTAATGATCCCATGATTCACAACATCAGTGATTCACTTAAACAACCATGCAAATAAAGATCTTAATTGGGCATGACTCACTTAACTGCCATGCTGCTTAGCAATGGAAATTCAGGTCTCAATTCTGCTTGCAAATCTAAGACTACGCAACAGAACATTGCATGCCAAAACAACCAGATACAAAGATAGTTTTTCCCCATGCCATCAATCTGCTAAGCTCCTTATATTCCTACAGCACTATCTTAGGCTATTATCCTTGTCATTGTCTCATCTTTCTAATCTTCTCATCTTTCTCACCTTCTCATCTTTCCTACTGCCTTCTCCAACTGATATTTTGTGATTTAATACTTGCTGTTTATATCTATGATTATGATTATGTCTTATGATTTATGGTCTATCTATGACTTATCACTTCGTTGTTTGTATGTGCACTGGAGACAAATTCCTTGTGTGTCCAATCACACTTGGCCAATAAAGAATTCTATTCTATTCTATTCTATTCTATTTCCATTCCATTCCACTCCACTCTGTGTAGCTCTAATTTTATTTTTTTTTAACCCACAGCTTTGGGGAGTAACACTTCACTTCATCACTTCCAGAATGGCTTCTGGAAGAAAGTAGATAAAACTCTTTAATCCACTGAATTCCCAATTTCTCACCTTGTCTTTAAAAAGAATGAAGCATTCACATTGGAAAGAAAGGTAGAGTTAAACATCTAAAACATGGGTGTCAACCTCGATCATGTGACGTGATGTATCATGAAGTATCATGACTTTTTTGCCCTTGCAGAGGCCAGGTGGGTGTGGCCTGTGCATGATGCATCCACCCCATGGGCCATCAGTTTGACAGGTGTGAATTCAAAAAGATAGGAAGAACCATTTCTTTTTTTTTAGTTTAAGTTTTTTTTTTATTTTGGAAGAATCATTTCTGATGCCCTGGATGAAGGTGGATTTCACCACCTTCCCAACTAATTAGCTATCACTTAGCTTGAAGTCTTTCTTCATACCCAGAACATAATTTTAAATGTTCCTCTTTCCACCCCATCTCTCAGCACAATGGAGTTATGCTGCCTGCAAATAAACGTCTGGCCAGTTGAAACTGGTTGGAAGACAAATTTTCACTTTGGTCGGGAGCCCTGGCTTAAAAAAAATGCAGTGCTTATCAGATTTAAGATTGTTATAAATCTGTCATGCTTAGCTTGTAAATCCAGACCAAGTTTCATACAAACACAAGCAGATTCACTGGTAGGACAGCTGCCTAAAGGAGCAGCAAAAGAGAGGGAACGATGGGAGAGAAGAAAAAGAGAGAAGTCCAAAGACAAACCACGTCAAGCCTGGAGGAAATGTCTTGACATCTAGAAGTTCTAAGGCACAAACGTATCAGGGTTTTTTCTTCAAATACCAGCATAGATGCTCTGAAACAATCCATGTCAGACTTCCTTCAGCAGGTTACTCTTAAATAACCCAAGCAGGCCCAGCTGGCTTTTGACTCAGCTGAATACTCCTTTGTTTTGATGAGCTCTGTTTTGATGTTCATGGGGTCTTCAAGACTAAATGTTGAGTATGAGACTCCTAACTTCAGCCCATATTTCCTCTGCCCGGGGTGGGATTGATGATATGGAGGTGATGTAGCATCATGACTGTAACCCAACAGAAGGCCTTCTTTCTGGTTTTTTCCTGCCTTCAGGTTGGCTGTTGGCATCAGAGGATGACTCTGAGTAAACAAGGGATGCAAAGTCTTCAAGTATTTTCAGAGCATCTTTTTCTCTATCTTTCCAGAATCTCAGAAGTTGGTATTAATATAGACATTAACAACATGTATAGACTATGCAAAGGAGACAAACAAGCAGCCAAAGACAGAGAGAAGAAATGCAAACTCCAGCATTTCTTCATCAGCATAGATCAGGAGTGTCAAACTCTTGATGACATGTTGTTGTCAAGTGACTTGTTGCAATTCCCCCCCTTCATTAAAAGGGGGGGGGGCACGACCAGCACATGATGCATCTGGCCCATGGGCCGCAAGTTTGATAACCCTGGCATAGATTATGTCCAAGGTTAACTGTTCAGACCAACAATCAAGTAAACAATACCCCAGTCAAGAAACTGTCAAAGAGCCATCAGTCAACAGCCCAACCAAAAAAATCTTTAAGACCCTCACCCACCCACACAGACAGGCAAGGCAGCAGAATATAAACTGACAGCAAACCTCACTCCTTACTAGCACTTATGATGTTACCTAGTTAGGATAATGAAACATCTACAAGAAAATGAACAAGCTCAGAGAGCACCAAGGACCTCAAGTATTAATATATTTCATAAATTTGACCCCTATTGTCCTGGCCTTTTTTATTTTTATTTTTTTTCCAGAAAATTAATCTATCCCAGCTTTTTGTCACCCTGGGCAATGCTAAGATATGTGGACTTCAGCTCCCAGAATTCCTCAGCCAGCATAGTAGCTCTAAGAAGTCCATATATCTTAGAGTGCTATGGTTGAGAAATGCTGATCTAGCACCCACAACATCTGCAGGGGAAAGCAAGTGGTGTGTGTGTGTGTGTGAATGATGTAAGCAGCAATGAAGCCCTTTCCTACATGAGACTGTTTGTTTGTTTATTTATTTGATTTGTCAATCACTTTCAAGATAATAGATGTAAGTATAAACATGAGTAAGAATACAGAAAATAGGTATGCATAAATGGGGACAATAGGACAAGGATCATCACACTACCCCAAAAAGAGCAGAGCTGGTGGCCAAGACTTTTCTTTCAGCATTCTGATATTGTAAAAATGCTATGTTTCTTATGTGCCTTGATTTTAACCTCAAGATCATGATTGCCATCTTGACTTTTTTTTTTTGACAAATATCCCTTTTGGTCAGAAGACACCTTCCAAAAAGTAGGTAAGGAGAACACAAAAATGAATGAAAAAAATCAATCTAACTAAAACCCAATTTAAATATAATTAATCCAGTACAGGTACAATTAGTACATTCCATGTATTTAATTCTTCCCTCCTTCTAAGATATTAAGAACAACAATTGAGTGACAAATGAGACTCTGAGACTCATTTCAAAGTTTTTGGAAGTCACTGGAGACCTTCTAGCCCTCAAACTGTACATTTCTGCTAGCTGATTGAGGCACTTTGGTGCAATCATGACTTGATTGATGCTTTGTTTTGACTTGTGGTGAATGATCCTTCTAGATAGTAATGAAAGCCACCAAAATTGTTTAACTTGGAAATGGAACAAATCTCATATCACTGATTTACAGTTTGGGTCTTAGATTGAAAAGGTTCGTGGTGAGCAGCCCCATATTTTGGCTGAAACCAGAATTAGACTAAGCAACTCATTATTTTTATTCAGATATCAGAAGGCCTGGATGTAGACTTTTCAGATTATTCTTACCCTTTCCTTTCCTCTCTCCTCCCCATCCCTCCTCTTCCTTTCCCTTTAAGAAATCTAATCAGAAGCACATTTCATTGGCAACTTGAACTTTGTTTGGGTTGGCTATTATCTTAAAATTAAAAATGGACACAGAGAGGAAAATGTCTTCATCAGTGGCATAGAAACAATGCCTTTTTAGAAACAGAAGAAGAAAGGAGAGAATTGAGCTGAATCGGACACAATGTAGAATTGAGATATCAGATCTTCACTGCTGTCTTCTTCAAGGTATGGAATAGCCTTGATGGCAAAACAATGTTATCATCTAAATGGGCCTTGCATATTTGAGTCTCAATGCACATAACCTGAGCGATGATATTATCATCAACTGTCCTCCTTCCTTCTGGTTTTTATTATGGATTCCACCATGTGGCTGCCTCTGAATCCTGTGGGTTCAACCAAATTTGTACTGCAAAATTAGGATTGACATTTTAAAAACAAGTTTCTGACAGACCTCACATCTCAAATTATGTGGCAGATGAGTGCAACAAGGTCCTTTGAATACCAGCATAGAACAGATATTTGCACTGATTGGCTGGCAAAGTGAAACTTATTATCTAGGGGGTCAGTCTCTTCCAATAGAAAATAAATTAAGTTTAAGTTTAGAAAAAAAGTGAAATGAACAGTCCTGGCTCTCTTCTTCTTCTTCTTCTTCTTCTTCTTCTTCTTCTTCTTCTTCTTCTTCTTCTTCTTCTTCTTCTTCTTCTTCTTCTTCTTCTTCTTCTTCTTCTTCTTCTTCTTCTCCTCCTCCTCCTCCTCCTCCTCCTCCTCCTCCTCCTCCTCCTTCTCCTCCTCCTCCTCCTCCTCCTCCTCCTCCTCCTTCTTCTCCTCCTCCTTTTCTTCTTCTTCTTCTTCTTCTTCTTCTTCTTCTTCTTCTTCTTCTT